>JABFPB010001507.1:0-24838 GCA_022817645.1 Ceratoteleas bidentatus | reverse complement strand
CATACGACGGGACACGCAGGATCTTTAAGTGAAGCAATAATGGAAGAAGTCAGTACTTGGATGGGTAACCATTACATTATATTAAGTGTGGTTCGAACAGTGATTACAGGTAGCTATATGTAGAGTTACATATACACTCCTCGTCCAAAAAAGGGTACACCTGAAAACTTTGAATATCAAAGTTTTGGCGAATAACTTTGATATTCGCCAAAAAATGGCGAATATCAAAGTTATGATCGTTTGATATTAGCCAATTTTTTTAAGTTTTGAGGTGTGCCCTTTTTTGACGAGTAGTAGTAATTATTGTTTTTGTCGCAACGACTATCCTGTAGTGCCCAATTTACTATAAAACAATCGTGTGGTTAACTTTGCAGTAACGACCGATAATTACTTAGTAACAGTAGTTACGACAAAACTTTTCTTATAGTTCCGTGTAGAATTTTGTGGTAAGGGTTGCACTCTTATAAAGACTTTTTGGAAACAAGAAAAAGTTACTTGGGTCAAGACAGAAGCTGTCTTAACATTTCGCCAAGACTGTACATTCTGCAGATAAACAATTGAAGATCCTGAAGGAAAGTGTCTTGAGGCAGACCTCATATAGTGTTTTGTCATAAGACAGTATTGCATTCTTCGTGAAAACTTTAAGAATACGACTGATGTCGCTCTACGACATCACTGTCAAAAAAGGGACTGGTTTAGATCAAGATTTTGAATTGGTTACTCTAGATGAGCATAATGTTTGAGGGCAGTATTGACTGTTTTGATTCAAAACTGTTTTTTGCTTGATTCAATGAACGTAATGCGAAGACTGTGTTTTGGCTAAAAAATATAAATATTTTTAAGAGTGTGGGGCACCACAATATCCCCTTCCTCACCGCTTCCCTGTACAGAACACTAGATGACAGGGTTGGGAGTGTTAATGAAAAAAATTAAAGGCGTTAAGGTAGTCGTTATTGCCGATATTCGCAACTGAGTTAAAAGTTAATGAAAGTCAAATTTTTGAGTGAATCGTCGGCAGGTTACTGACTTTTCACTTAAATAATAAGGTTTACGGGGAACAAACAATAAAGCTTCATCATAACTCCTAAAAATATAAGTTTAGAAGATAGGATTCCTTATAAGAAACCTATCTTCTAAACGCCTATACACTTCTGATAAAAAGCCTTCCACTAATGTAAAGAATATACTGCTGAAGAAGAAAAGTTCTTTAAAATGTAAGATTGTTTATATTAAACACGATTGGAAATAGTGTGAAACACTCTCTAACGGTTACAGTTAAAGCGGCATTTTGTAATGGGACCAATTCAGGAGGATATTCAAACAATTGTCGTTACTAAATTTACTAATGAATTTTCTGAGAAAAAATGATAAGTTAAAAAGTTATACCAAATGTTTTCGTTATATTAAAAAGTTGTTTATTTTTAACTTTTATCTTAACTTTTAACTTCTTCTATGTTATTGACCCAACACAGCTGCAAGGAATGAAAAATATTCCCGCGAGACTAGCTGCCTATCATATTTTTGCGAACCTTATGAGAAGCAAGTTGTTCAGCGAGATCATCCACGAGGAATTTAGTTAGTTCCTCTCTTTATCGGACCAATCTTGCGTTAATGTTTTGTAACTTGTATCGTATAGAAACGCGTGGAAAAGAATTGCTTGGAGTAAGTTATACTTCTTAGGCAGAACATAGGTGTTCCGAGAGTTGAAATGTCGCCTACTGAAGGTTTAGAAAAACTCGGAAAACCTTTAGAAAACCACTGTAGACATTTCAACGCACAGAATACCTATGTTCTGTCTGGGTTATTATATATCGTTTGCTAATGTTTATGATAAGTTCGATTTCGTGTCGTTTCATTTAGGATTAACATTTGAGTGTATATTAGCCCATGCGGGATATAGTCGGTGTTGTTACTGAAATTTAAATGAAGACAAGAGTATTTTTGAGTATTATTTTTTAACAAATTTTCACAAAATTTCATCAGATTCACAAGGTTCACGTTAGGCTTCCACTAAGAAAAAAAAAGTTTAAAGAGGAATTTGAATGGAATGTTAATCAGACAAAACACAAAATTATATGCTTCAATTTATTGACTCTCTGTGACAAATGTCACTTAGAAACGGAAATTCAGATTTTGAAACAGAGATTTTACCTGAAACGGTTTGATTTGCACAATATGTAAAAAAATCTTTTAAAAGGGTATCATTTTGGTCTGATTAATTTTGTCCGAAAACATGTTTAACAAAAATAGTAGTTAATTGACACTGTAGAAATGAAACGAATGAATTCTGTCATGAAAAGATTCGGAGTTCCTAACACAATTATCAATTACATCGTCTTATTTTCTATTTTAGCATTATGACCGTACTGTTATAAAAGAATTTTATATTTTTAAATTTGTTTTTTTAAATTAGAAAGAACGATTGAAAAGGTAATTCGGGCTTAAGAACTCTGGAATAATTCTTCCAATGAACAACTGAATTCGTTTAAATTAGTAGGGAGACAAGATAATCTGAATAGTCGATTTCAGAGTTTCCTCATGATGCATGAATTACTGTTTCTTGAAAATGTCACATAAGTTGTACGACAGTTATAATTGTCTATGCTGAATCTTTCCACTTTGGAATTCCAACATAGTTTTTGTAAATTCTTTTCTATTTATTTCTATTCAGTGCGTTCGGCGGAGTACTTATTAATTCTGAAATTGAGAATTAAGTATTCACACTGTCAAATTAAAAATAATTTAATTACTTCTTTTCTGAAATTAACAAAACTAAGAATTCACATTCAATCTGTCGAAATAATAAAATTAATATATGTAATCATATTACATTCATTCTGCAAATAATTCTTAATTGAAAAAAAATCTTCACTTTGATGACAAAATGATGAAAAAGTTCAAATTAATACAATTTTCAAAACGATTCTAACAAGTAAAAATCTTCCCTAATAGTTGTACCACAACTTTATTCGCACGTAAAAATATACCTCCGAAGGGAGTGAAAATTTGGGACCGGTGACTGCCATTTACACCAGATTTTGGACAGCGCGGTAGCGACAAAAAGGCCGTTGAATTTATGCGCGAAGGATTTATTTTCTCAGGGAAACAAAAGGAGAAGAGCCGACCGATTAGCGGAGAAGGTCCGACGGAAAAAAGCGTCACGGATTAATGTCCGACGCGGGCTACGTTGTGGTCGGTTTTTGCCGAGGCGCATACATTACGGGCGTTTAATTGAAATGACCGCGCGGCCCGGCGAATTTGGCAATATGGTATGTTAATGCGCGGGCGAAAAAAGTGTGCACGCGGGCTGACGTAACGCGAGATTCGTTTCGAAAATTGCTGCTAGGCGCGATAAAAACTTTCCTTTCGGATCCAAGTGCAAAAGGAAGGGGGGAGGGGGTTTGAAACATTTCAGGGAATAGGAGGGGGTTTTGAGGGCCATTTTTTAGAAATTAAAAAAGCGAAAGTAACAACGATAAATTGTTTTAAATATTAAATTTTTGTAAAATTACATATATTTTAACATATTGTATAACATTCGTGTTTTTCAATATGGTAAAATTCTGTAAACATTCATACATCTTAACTACATTATAAAACTGTCGTTTTCCCAATGATAAATACGCGTAATGTAACTCAAGTCTGGTAGCATTTTGATGAATTTTATTCTTAAAAAATGTTCCCACTCAAATGCAGGTTGCGATTTCACGTCATTGAGCATTTCGCGTCATTGCATTCGACTGCGCCAGACAATGGCTCCGATCACGGACGCGCCGGAGAGCAGCGTCGAATTACAATTTTTAATTGGCGCCGCTTTAATTGCGCCAAAGTAATCAGGTTAAGACCACGTCTGCGGTTGAGACCGGCATTTGAATACCCTGGAAAAGGCTCAGAAGCAAGGATTCGGCGGGATTAGCATAAACCGTCGGGACGCACAATAGGCCGAGTGTAAATTGGCGAACGCTCGACGTGAGCCGGCTCCAAGTATCAGGCGATTCCGATTCCACGCGTGAAGGCGTTCGCGCGTGCATACATCTATAATTACAGGCCAGGAGTTTACACGGTCGGTGTTTGATTTTATTTTGCGGCGCCTCTTACGGGCCTCGTTTTCGGACGGGCGAACTTGAAAATTGCATTGTTCAGTCAATTTGAGAAGATGTCGAACCGAGTGACGAAGCTGGAATCACCGATTTCACGTCAAAAGTGATTTTTCTTCAAGGAGGATGGCATATCAGATCATTTCTGAAATGTTTTTATTTAAAATTGAAAAAGCTTTTGGAAAGACGGTATTTATTGCTTTTAGGAAAACGCAGGAGATAATTTCCCAAAATTTGGTTTAATTTAACTAATCCATTTTTCGAGAAAATTAATTTTGAAATTTTTTGTAATTGCTATAAGACGCCATTTGTTGCAAATATTTCCATATTAGAACTAAGGCAATTACATGCAAATAAAATGTAATTGTTTAAACTAAATAAAACATACGAAACAAACTTTTTCAGACCGTCCTTCAGTTAAATTGACTGGATAATTCAGTTGACAGTAACCGAGCTACTTTTTATCCGAATTTCTCGTGTCTTTTTAACCGGCTCGGTTTTTCTCAGTGAATGGCTCGAAGAGGTTTACCGCAACCAGAAGAGGTTTCACTGACAAGCCGTCGGTTAATTGATTCGCGTCAAATCGAGCGGATCGAAGTCGAGCGATCGAGGCGCAAACGCGATCGCGGTTTCGATCGTTATAATTAGACCGGCGCGGCGAGCTCAGGGGACGTCGCGCGGTAATTTATTTTTACATAAACGCGGCGATAAATGTCGTCGCGCGACGCCGATTTTTCGTCACTGTTTAGTCTATCGGAACAATTGTCTGGACCGCGCAACGGTGCGCGCAGCGTCCGTAATCGCATTGATAAAATGCCGGTATTTATATACCGAGAAAATACTCAAGCAAGTAAATAGATACATTGCAAGAGTTTATAAAGTTTATGTATATTTTTCGTTTGAAACGATTATAGTGTGAACAATTTGGGGGATGACGAATTCTAGTGAGATGTGTGATCTTAAAGAACAGATTTTAAATCATCATTCAATGAGATTAAAAAAAATCATTTCATTTCACCATAAATGAAATCGTTATAAATTTCACTACATATACCATAAATTCCTAATACCTTTAAAAAATTGCATAATACAATATTCTTATCTACCCCTACTTAAACAAATATGAGTTAAATTTTTTTAAATTAAAATTAACATTAAATTTAATATTAAATCAAACATACAAAATTGAGCCCGTATTTAATATTATATTTAATATGAAAATTAATTTAAAATTTCATATTAAATTTAATGTTAAATATAATATGAAATGTAGCATTATAATTAATATGGAATTTAATATTACATTTTATCTGAAATTTAATATGAAATTTAATTTTTGTTCAGTAGGGACACTAAATACCCGATTCCAACCTCATACTCTAGGCTACTTAATTCCAACCTACAGGATCAAATAAATCGCATATTTGGCGGAAATACAAACATAAACCACATTTGCTTGGTTCTACTGAATTATTTCTGCGTAAATCCTGACTATTTTTGCGCGCGCGCCGATATTAACGTAATTTCGACGGACATTAGCATGTATCAGCGTTCGCTCCGGCGCATTTCATTTGCTCGTTAGCGGCCTCCAAAAGTGACGATATAAAAAGCACGGCGGCATAGTGCATCGTAAATTGTCGCGCGGAACGTCACAAAATCGCACGGGTGGCATTTCGGAAAGCGATTATTTATTTTGCCGAAACGCCGACACCGCTAAAAATATTTGTCGCCGGGTGATTATAACAAAATAATATCGGGGGTCACCGTAAATCGCGGCACTGTTTTGACGAGGTAATTGATTGAAATGATGGAACACCATCGGCGTTGGCGAGATAAAAAAACGGCCGAGCGCGGTCGGTAACTTTTCAATCCCGATTTTTTGAGTTAAAAGGCCCGAATGGCGAGTATCACATTGTGACATGCAAATCGATGTAAATGAGATACTAATTTCAGAAACAGCGGGAACCGTCGCTGGAATGCCTGAGTTAATAAACCATGTTACAATTCGTTGACTAAAATTATGCCGGCTGTTAGTTTTTACTTTGTTTTTGGCGTCATGCGCCAATGATCCGTTCCATTCACCCGAAATTCCGTGATTAGCAATTACGAAACAATTCGGATGTGTAGCGACGCGGCATTGTTCGCATATCACGATCACGGAACGAATCACTATACAAAATACGTCGCGATCACTGTAAACATTTTCTGTTTGGATGAAAATGATCATTTTTTTGAGGAAGTTAGAATTGCATTGACAATTCTAATGCAGTGACAAATAGAAATGCATTGACACAATAGTGTATTATTCATTCAATGCTGCGTTTTTGACAAAAAACAAAACTTTTACTGTAAAACTAAAATCAAATAATTTTCTTTCAAAGAACTTTGCATGTGTACTTATTTCGTAAATAATCATTAAATGAAGATAAACATTTAACTAATTCATAAAATCTTTAGTATTTAATAAAAATATACATAAGTACTTTTCTATACTTAATTTTATAATGAAAAATTTCTTAATAATTGTTTAATATTTTATTTAAGTTTGTTCATTTATTTCATATATGTAATTTTCATGTACGTAATATTCATCTATATAATTCATTTATTAAAAATTGTTTCATAATTGTTAGTTTTGTTAAACTGAAGTAATCACAAATTCCTTAAAAGGTTTTAGGTTAATGTTAAAATCAATGTCATTTCAGAGATATACTTGAAATATGTATATTTGGCTGCAATAGTTTTATCCTGAAACTGACTGAGGCAAATTACTTCTGTTAAATTATTGCATTATTACCGAGTGCGATTCTTTTTTACTCAATGCGCCGTTTTACGATATGCGTCGAAATGTCGAGTTCTTCGATCGCGATGAAATTAGCTAATTTTATTGCGTTAGCTCATTGCAATAATTATATTTTAAATACAAATATATAGGTTTATTATGTGAAGAGTAGTTTTCGGTATATTACTTCATTGAAACATGGTATTAAATCCAACACTAAGAAAAATGTCTACATAAAACTTCCAGTACTTATACATTAAAATGAAATTCAGTACTGTGTGCATGAAAATTAATGTAATTTCATTGCCTCTTCTATACAATCAATATAGGAATATTGAAAATTCCATTACTTGTACATTAATTTTAATGTACGTCAATGAAATGAGCTTTCAGTTTTTACATTAAATTTTTAAAAACAGTTTTTACATTGCGAAATAATAAAATGGGAATTTTGTTATATATAAGTACAAGAATTGTTTAAATAAAAGGTAACTGAAAAATTGTATTGTACAATTACAAAAAATGAAACACCGATAGATTTAGATTTTACATACGTAAAAGTAAACAGCAAGTAGAATTAATTTCCTAAAATTTTCTTGGCTTTAAAAATACCATTTTCAAATTTATATACAGGAGTTTTTATTTAAAACATTCAATATTTTTAAATGTTTACTCAAATACTGCGTAAATTGATCTACTTGATATTTCACTTATATGTTAAGGAGGTTTATTAAAAAACTAATTTTCTTTATGTAAGTGTTTAAAAAAATTTGAAATATGATATATTAAAAGATTGGTTTATGTGCGATTATCCGTAAGATATAAATAATAAATAGACATAACTACTGACCTATTTTTTCATTTTACAATGTATTATGGGTTAACTTCTTGTATTTATTTCTTATTTATTTAATTTTACATACTTATGGTAATTAAATAAGGGAATTCTTAGGAAGTGTTTGGATACCAAACGTATAAAATTTGCAGCTCGTTTCTTCTTCCGTTTTATTTTACTTGCGAAATACTTAATCGAAACAGTGTATTTTAGTTACTCGAAGACGGATTGGAGTTACTTCTTTGAAATTCGTAAGAAAAGAGACATTGAATCTATCACAGTGTATCGAAATATATTGAAATATATTGCACACTCGTAGATAATTCTGTCATCTTCGGTAACGCCCCTAAATACTTACTCCCGGTGGTCTGCGGCAATCGCCGTAGTTTCTTCAGAAGTTTTCGACAGATTTACGAAAAGAAAGCTAGCTGAGAAGCGAAACGTTGTTTCTTCGACGAAGATCAAGTTTTTTATCATTTGTTTTTTTAACATTGCCTCAATTTAACGTTTAACGTAAATCTCGAAGTTCCTAGGAAAAAGAGGTTTATCCGATATAAATGAATGAACTTTTACCACTTCGTCGATATTCCGAACCTGCATTGATGCGAATCCAAACGACTGTCTCGAAGTGTTTTTATTTTTAGGCAGGTTTGCGCTTTTGAATGTGTCCTCGGATGAGATGTTCGACGCTTAATTATATCATCATTTATTCGCCATGAGAAGGCGACGACACACACTTCGGCAGTTATTATAACTCGCTATTTGTCTTAGAACTATGACTGATTATAGATATTTCTCTTCTTTCGAGCCATCACAATATTGCGCTGCATTTCGACCCTTATTAATTAAGGAGAACCCGTTTGAAAAATGATGTCCAGCTGTTGGCAAATGGTAGATATCTCTTTTAACTGTAAAAAAAAACTTTTAGGAACTTCTCACATCATAATACCTGAAAAAAGTGCATGTTTACACATACCTGAATACATTTTTTTCTAATTAAAAGAATTCACTGAATCATTTGATCAAATATTCGATGAAGTTTCAGGTTGAATAACACCCAAGAAGTGGCCACTAATCCGTACACCTATTCGTGTGACTTCGTTCCGTTATGGCCATCGAAATAATACAATTACAAAATAATCAAACGTGGGTCAGCCATTCAAGTGTCATCCAGAGACATTAAGATCGGAAAATTGATGTTTACCTTTGCTCCGAGTGGGGAAAGGTGTCGTCTTCTTCTTTCTACGCGCCGCTGCTATAAATAACTTAATTGTGAATTCGGAATTCTGAAATATGATTCCGTGAGAAGAAACCCACGGTCTCATACAATTAAATTTCGAAATATTTTGATATGTTTTGACATCTATCGATGTAACGTATATCGAGCCTTCTCAAATTCTCAAGCCTTCTGTCAATTCCAATGGAACCTGACTGGTAATTTTCGGTAGGGTTAATATTTCAGAGGATACCGTATTGGAGAATTCGAACAGATTCGTTTAAGCGGTACATCACTTTAAACAAAGTCTTAGATAAAAAACTGTGATAATGATTTGCATTTTTTTGTTGTTTAACATTTCTAATGTCTATTCATTTTTGGTGTTGAACACCCATTAGAAATATTCAGTTTATCCCATAACAGGGTATTTTAAAGGGTATTTTAATAGTTAAGTATTTAGAATATTTATGCAATTTTCTTACATTTATTCCCGTTTGTTTTCCGTTTTTACTTTATAAGTTTGTTCTTTTTGCCTTATTTTAAACACAACATTGTTAGTTGAACTGGATTCCCAAAATATTACGTTGTAGTATTAATTTTTATACTTCACCTTTATATTTTAAGGAGTTTATTCTTCCATACATCGATCAAGGTTGATCTTACTGGAGTGCCATTTTCGAGGTGTTGGGAGTGAAGCTCGGGGCGACACTGGCGCTGATGGGTAGCACTCCCGGTTGTGTGACTTTTCTTTTTGGCGGCTCAAGTCCTTCTCTCCGCCAAAATCGGGGATTCCGCAGAACCATGTCGCTCTCTCCCCACCACGATTCCTTTTCCTTTGCAGTTATGTCAGGAACGGCTCAACGCGATATAAGTGGAACTATCATGACTAGACATGTGTCTATATTTTTGGTGGTTTTATGCAAAAAATGAAAATAAGTAAGGCAGCTTTTATCATGTCATATATTAATCTTTACTTTTTGGCATGGTAATTTTTACAAAACATTTAATAACTGTTTTATTGCCAATGCAGTAAATAATCCAGGATCATTGGTTGATGTTTTGGACTGTAGGAAGTATTATATGGTTTTCAGTGCAGATTAACGTTGTATTCTATTTTGTAACCTAGAAAGCAAAAGTTGTAACCTATAATAAGCATAAACTTCGATTCAGCTGAATTATGTTTCAGATTACATTCCATATAAAAAATAATCTTTATGTCAATACACTTCTTCTTTAAAGTGTAAAAACTAAAGAACTAACCTAACCTAACCGGAGATTTATAGTCTACTCTTAAAACTTTACATGAATTTTTGTTGTTTATTGATTCGACGTCCAGTTAAATTAAGAATGTGACTAAACTCCGAATCTTTCCTAAGATTGCTTAAAAATGATAACTTTCAGCACTTACAAAATCAGCGTTTTCCGCCACATTTTTTTCCCGTCAAGAATACTCATTGAGTGATTAAGAACACTAATCGCATTGATCTAAAATGCAATTGAAAAGTGCTACCGGTTCGTGCAAGTGGAGATAAAGCGTAAATGAAGCTAACGAAGTCCGGTATTTTCTCTTCAGCACTGTTTACAGTACGCAAGCAGCACTTGAGACATAACAGACCTCGGGAACCTCCGACTTTCGAGCTTTTTTTCCTTCTTTTACTAACCGTCGTTTTGGATATATTTTACGTTTTTTACACACAAATCGCGTGTTAAGGATTGCATTTTTCGTGATGATTTTGGGTACGCTTTCAAAACAAAATTAATCAACTTTCTTCTACACTTTACAAACGGTTTAAAATTTCATGACAAATCGACGAATTAGGGGACAGTGACCTGTAGATATTCCAGACAAATTTCGAAAATAAATATTGCAAACTAGGAATAATGGAAAGATATGAAAGAAATAAATGACTGAAAAGATGAACTTATTTCTTAGAAAAAAAAATTATATAATTTGTACATTTCCTAACTGAAATTTATCGCATGAAATGTCCTTTGAAATGTTAAAAACGTTTTCAAAACAGATTTTTTAAAGATGTTATATTTATGAATTACATTTTTACTTCGACCTGTACCGCAAAGCCACATTTTCTGCCCTACTAAAGAAACCGCCACTTCTCGATGCTGTCACTGGTTCTGAAAAATGCGGGATTTAACACCATGTCAAAGCCCACTGGCCCACTAATATATTATCATCCGAGCAGCCGATAAAAGATTTCATGAACGCATCGCAGATAAGATCTGGTATGAAATCCGATCCCAGGTAGCCAAACGGGATAACTTCCACAGGAGACTTCGCCTGTCAAGGTCCTGTATAGGCCATCAGTCCAAACCGTCTTTTTAACCTAGACATTCTGCAACTCAGCAAAAATGTCTGGAATTCGTCTACGAGAAAATCCATAGACCGAAATTTCCTTCACACTGCGGCCAGACGGAAGAATGTAATCTCCCCATTACATTAACATTAAAGTAATGGGGAGAATGGACCCCCCGTCCAGTGGGCATCAGCGATAAACACTCCGAAATAACCCAATTTCGTCGTTCCGCGCACCATTAACAAATTCTTGACCCGTGTGTGTTCTTTAGAAAATTGGACGCTGGTGGCGCTTCATAAATTTCACGTTTAGCTATACATCCCGTTATAATTCTCATAAGTTACTTATTAGCGATTCTTATGAAGGCCTCGAGAGATATGCAAAAATTGTTAAGTTGCACACCGTACAACAAGAAAAAGTGTAAGAAAACTGAACTGTAATAAGAACTTTTCTTGTTATATATGAGACATTTTTATTCGTAATTTAAGACATTTTTATTCGTAATTTAACAAAAAAAGTGCTGAAAATTATGATTTTTTTCAGCGTATGCTCTGAAATCGTAGTAGGAAAGTAGTAGTAGTGAAGAGAATCAGAATTCTGGTTATCTTTCTGAGAAAAAGATATGAAAATGATTCCAATGTCTCAATTTGCGGCAATGCTTCCAGAAAACAAATATCCTTACCGTGTACAAATATATTCTGCGTATTTACGGTACTATCTTTTATCCTGCAATTCGGATTATAAACATCCAAAAATATATTCAACGGCTCGTTTTATACCAGGCTTAGCGCAACCCTATAAACAGCGTGAATTAATGTCAATGACTGTATGCCGTACTATTTTTACTCTCGTTTCGCTCATTAAGCTAAAATTACTTTCAATCATTTCCGCAGATAGGGCTTAAGACAAATCTCGCTTAATGGCTCGAATTGCTTGGTGTTGCGTAAACCACTCGTCGCTTGGTACCTGCGGAAAGCGATAGGGCAGACTGAGTGAAATGCGAGCGGATCGTCGGAACGAACGGAACTGCTGGTTAACAGGCAAGGGTATCGTTAGGGTACCGAGACGGCCACCGCAGCGAAACCTACACCTATAATAACGATCCAGTCGGAGCGCAGCTTGCGTTTTGATTAAGTTCCGCCGTTTTCGTCGTCGTCTCGCGGTCGCCGATTCCGATCGAGCTAACCGATTAGAGCCACGCGTTTCCGATCGCGCGACGACGATTACGAGTATCGGATCGCAAGACGGATCGCCTCGACCGCTTTTGCCGTTGCGATCTTCATTTCGACGGGTTTCGCAGAGGGAAAAAAGAAGAGTATCGGTGAAAAAATCAGTGTCTGAAGCTCAAGTGGTTCTTGATGTATTTCAGGAATTGTCGAATTTTATTGAGATATTACTGAGGTCCGATTCAGGGATAATCGGAAGACACTTAGAACTGACAAGAATTCTCCCATAAACACAGAATCTCGTTCTAGTTGTTCTATTAAACAATCCTCGAATACTACTTTTTACAAGAAAAAAGTCCTTAATTCCGTAGCAAAACTTTGAATATCAATTTTATCTAAATCAATAGGAGATTTGATTCCCCATAACCGAATCGGCTATCTGAAATGTGAATTGGGCGGAACACCTTCTCACCGTGCAAAATAGCAGAAGTCATTGTTTTTCGGTATGATACCAATCGCGTACGAACAAAAAGTATCTTCTTGAAGTTAGCGGCCGATCGAATTCAAACAAACAGATTCTGCTTGCGTCATGGCATAATTTTTCTCCCTGTGACATTGTAATGATTCGTTGCGCGGTGCCTTTTTTTTGGATGTTTACGATTCTAATCTAACTACGTTCGATTCGGATTTAATTATCGATTAAGCAGATGTCGAAAGTCTGGGTTCGCGGAGTTAAGGTGTTTTTAATTATTGTCGTTACTCCGCTGAATTATCGCAGAAAAATGATTCATCAGAATTCAGCCAGAGACGAAGCAAAGAATGTTATGTGACGCAAACACGGATTTTCTTTGGGCGGTTGACGAGAATCGTGTGCGGAATAAATTGAAAACAAATTTGTAATTTTTCCAAGATAAACATGTTTGTATTAGTAAACTGTATAGTAAACTTTGTGTGATAATACAAAACATGCATAATTTTTAACTCATTTTTGTTTTTTTTCGGATGTATTCGTGATTTGAACGGGACTATCAGTAAAATAAAAAATATCACCGAAATAGTGATAATTTGCTGAAATGAAAGTACTTTCTCCCAGCTAAAAAATTGTGACTTCCTCCGATTAAAACACTTTGTCGGATCGTTTGTTATGTCTGCGTTGTTATTATCAAATATAACATCACTTTTCAAGATAATAAGTTACAGTCGGTTACGCCTGCGGGCAATGTATGTTTTCGTATTATCGGCTCATTCGGTTTGTATCCTTCGTAATTTGGCTACGCCAGTGCAACGGCAAATTTCTTGAATGATTATTCGCCCGGGGTGATTCGATCAATGCAAGTCTCACCAATCAAAACAACGAAAATGATATCGTATCTGCAGTATTACCTGCTCATACTCGCAATTTATATACTCTTTGTAAAGTGCGCGGCCGATCACGACTCATTAATATGTATTTCGTCGTTTTCATTTTTTCGGTCGCCCGTCATTCACAATCGGTTACTTTCACTGATACAAGTGACGATTACGTAACGTAACTATAAAGTTTACAATTTAATTTGTTGATGGATCGACGATCGCCGCACGTCGCGAGCTTAATTGTAAAATAAAGTTTACTAATTAGTAAACTAAAATAAATTAGCAAGTACCGGCGCCTTTCACTATCAGTTTAAAACAAACGTTTTATTGCTTCGCGATTTTATCGGAGATGATCGTCCGAGTTAACTTAACTAGCCATTTTATGATCTAGTTATTGGTGAAAAAGGAGTTTCGAATCTGAAATATTTTATGTTGAATCGACCCTCACGAAAAAATTTCAAAATTGTAAAAAAAATATGCTAAATCGGTCTGAAAATGTTTTTTTATTTGTTGACATTGACTTCAGAGACCATTGTAGACTTCTCTCTTATTCCGTTTTTAGTTATCAAAGTCGGAAATGTTGCAATGATTGATGATTCTTAAACATTTCCACTGTTTTTCCCACCAGGGCACAAACAGGTGAATTCTGGTACTTCCACATTTATCACAATTGCCACAATTCCGTATTCTCATTCTCTAATTTGTGGCCCTCGCGAGCAATGAATATTAATAACGATCATATTTTCTACTTCATTCTTCAACTAGTCATCGTTTATACTTACACCGCCTTAACTTATTGCAATGGGTTTGCGTGTCTCCTAATTAAATACTTAATCTTAATTGATGGCATGTCGCTGTATGTGTTAATATGTTTATTTAACGAGCATAAGTCCGCGCCACAATGATGTGCAAATAATCAACCGGGACTCGTGGAAACAGCAAAAACCTTTTTAATTGCTTCCCCGAACAGGTTCCATTCAGTTTGAAGCGCCAAATTGTTGCTGTCTGTCACCCTGGGGGGCAATTTCGGATACTTATCCCATTTTCATTAATACCCATCGTCTTCCCCACGCGAGATGACATTTTTTCCGCTGTACCAGTTTTTTACCTCTCTCCGAAATGAAAACATACGACTTGCATCAGTGACGCAATTACTTGGAAAGAAATTGCGGATATCGTTTTTCTCTCCGATGGCAGTTACACTGAGCTTTATTGGCCATAACTCATTTTTTCATCGCTCCGTTTGTAACTTAGTTTTGTTAGTTCTGCTACGTTCGTTAGTTACAACATATATTTTATACTAATGGAAATAACATAGTTAATAGTTTAAATTGATTAACTGAGAAACAAATATAATAAAGATAACAATAAAAATGTTTAAGTTAGAAGTGTAATATGTTATCCTGATTTCATTACGCCTTTCAGTCTTGGTTTCGTGTGTAAGACTAATTTCTTCTCTGTGTTTGACCAGTTGGAATTACTGGGGCCCGATCTGGCAGAACAGATCTGAAATCCGCGGCCTCAGATTGTAGTTTTATTCCGAACACGTTCCTAGTAGCCGTAAATTAGTGTGATCAGGGCGCCTGAAGAGAAATTAAACAGCGCCGAAAAACTTTAGGGTACTGGTCAGCAAATTTTTTGCGCGTCTTATCTGATCGGCGCCCTGTCAGGAAGAAACTAATTTCATTCAAAATAAATCGATCGGGCGGCCAATCGCGTGCCGCCTTGTGAAACTGAACGACACCACGATTGGCCAATGAAAAATTGCCCAACAAAACTTTTTGTTTACAAATTTATTTTAAATTTAAATGAACCGCCGAAAATAATAAAATAGCGACCGGCATTAACCGTTTATGTAACGTACGGTTAATATACAGTTGGTTTACGGTTTGTAAATAATAGCGAAGTTTTTTCTAATAACTATTCATTCTCGTGCGGAATTTACAATTCAAATGAAAAACCCAAATCTTTGGTATACCACCGATTTCGGTTTCAAATTGAAGTATAATCGCCACTTAAAACCGCAATTAATACGAAATGTGATTTGCAATTATAATTTCGGCGAAATAACGAGTTTACGGCTGCTAATATAATTTACGAAATAAAGAAAATTTGGTCGGCGCGCGGGTGTGATTTTTTGATCGGCGCGGCTATTCGCAAAAGTAATGTATTCCTGATAGAGGAATTAGATAAAAGGACGCATTTCAAGAAACAAATGATTACGTTGGGTTCCGCACGAAAAATGTTAAATAATTCCGCCGGTACGGAGAAAGTGAGAGAGGACTACAGATAAAAGCTATAAATCGGCTGACTAATTTTAGTACTCGATTTACGAAAAAAACTTAATTACTTTTTCATTTCGGCGAAACAATCTGTTAATTGATTGGCTATTTTTTCGAATGATGTTTACTCTGTTGTGTAATTAATCGCAATTGACAAGTCATAAAGAGGAGTTGAAGTTGAAAAATCACACGAAATTAGTGTTTTAGTTTTACTCTGTAAAAAAGAACAAGTTTTGTAAAACAATTTATTTTTGCAGTTAGTATTTGATCATTTTTATTCTCAAACTTCTCTTAATTAAGTCGCAAGCAAAAAAGGTTATTAAACGTGAAAGATTATGGTGTCAGATTATGATTGTCGAGTTATTCGATATGTGCTTAATGTAAGCCAATGCTTTTCGAGTTTCATTTAGCGCGTCGAAATAAAAAGGGAATACAAGGTTGGAAAGTGATTGAGACCGAAGCTAGGTGATATAAAACGGGTCAGAGGTCCCATTTGACGTTACGAATTGGTGACAATGCTTCGCAGTTGTTAAATGCAAGTTCCATTTGGTTTTTAATCGCGATAATGAATTTTTGTCCTATTTTTAGTCGCCTCGTATGACTAAGTGAAGAAAAAAAGTTTTGTTTGCAAATTATGTCTCCAAATGTAGGAAATTAATTTTTTAGATATTTGTTACATAGAACATATATATTATTATTTGTAGAATAATTTAAAACATATGATAGAAATTGTAGCTATATTTCAATTTTTCAAAAAAAAATGTTATGTTGTATAAAAATAATTAATTTTTTACAGATTTTAATCTAAAACTCGATGATAACTGAAGTACAATGTTGGATCGACGTTGGAATTCTAGTCACTACAATCAAAAGTAGATAAATTTACGATCCGGGATAGTGCAAACTGAGATAGAGAAACGTGCTTTAATGGTCCATTTCTTTCAGAGTATCAGTTTATCCGCAAATTTATTCTTTTTAAATGAATCTATGATACACTGTAAAAACAGGTGTCTTATTTTAAAACACTTTTTAAAACGTTTTCAGGTGTTTTACATTTTAACCTATCTTTCTATAATGGAAAACACTCCTAACGTTTTAAAAATTGAAACGGAAGTGTTTTAAAATAAGACATTTCTTTTTGCAGTATGCAAAATCGACGAAAAATTTGTTAATGATTTTTACTTAAGATTCCTGTTGCATTGTGACCTATTCAACATTCGGAATAAATTCGAATTATTACAAAACTTTTTGACGAACGGAACCTGAAGAAATTATTTCAAATGACCGCTCATAAATAACGTAAAGTGGTTCGAACAAAAATACTAAACGCAAATAGTCTGATCACGACATTCAACTTGCTTTGAATTTTCATTGTTTGCATGGCTTTCACTCTGTTGCATAAACTTTTGATTGAGATTTGATGCAGTTTTCATTACAAAAATGCATCAAATCGCTGAATTCAATTTACTTAAAAATTTTGCTTAAATTGACATAATATTCTCATAATTTCCTATAGTAGACTATTTTTTCGAGACTATTACTTTTGAAAAATTGAAAAACTTTGAAAAATTGTGGTCTAATCAATTGCAAAATGCATAGCAAATTTCGTTCAACGGAACCCTGGCTTTCCTTTTAAATAATGTAACATTTCCTCTGCCATTTTCTCCTCATGCTTAATGCAAACTGAACGTTTGTTAATGATGAATTAAATGGAAATGGAATACAAATTTTCGCATTTTCTCGTTTATGCAAGAGTCTTATTTGTATACCGCGACAGGACAGCGACTGCGAATACAAATAGCCAACTTTGGTTGTAATTAAATAATTTATCCCCGGGATATTCTAAAAATATACAATTGCGATTAAATTGTCTTGGGGATATTGTTAAGGAAGGCAATTGACGTAACACACCTCTTTATGCAAATTTTAGTATCTCGAATAGCATAATTGAGATGTCTGCTTTCTTCTGGCTCAACGGCCGCAATTGAAATTCTGCTTAACTTTTGACATAACTTATCAATATTTATCCCGACAAATGTATCGTAATGCCATAATTATCGTAGCATACGATTAATTTTATTGCGAAATCATTTTGGTGGGTCCACATGTGATGAACTTCAAAACCAGCCTGTCTGGTTGCAATCAATGTGTTTTCAGTCTTTTTCAAAAATATCAGTAATAATCTAAATCTAAATCTAAATTTGTCGAACTGAGAAAATCAGTAGTCCCACTCTAGTTAGAATGGAAATAAACTGGAATTTTGGCCATACAAGTGACATATTGTATGGCCATAATAAATTAGAAATATGTTGGGAATATATTAGGATTATGTTTCCTATAGCCAATATATTCCTTTTTTTCTAGAGAACAGGACAAATCGCTCAGATTATCTTCGCAATTTCGCCATCTATTGTTCTAATTGCGTTATAACACCCACATGAAAAACACAATGAAAAGCGCGTTGGGAAACGCAAGGAAAACAGTCGCGCAAAACAAAAAAGCCGCGGAAAAAAGATCAAATATTTGTCGTGCGCGGTTACGGTTGTACACTGTTGTTTCCATTGGCAAAGTCAACTTGCGGCACATGAAACGTCAACTTGGAACAAAAAGGTCGGCGAAAAAAAAGCGAAGCTTGCGACAGAATACGAAGCGTGTGCGTGAAAGTCGCGCGTGTCTTTGTCGTGTCTTCGCGCACACTCGCGCGCGACGTGCAGACAGTTAAGCTTAATTTCACCACCACCGACGAGCCGCTGGGAACGAGACGATCGCGAAAGAAAAATCTGCCTGGTCATTTCGTTTAATCCGCGCGCACGATGGGGCAAATGTCTTGTAACGATCAGTGTAAAAGTGAGACATTCATGAATTACGCATTAAGAAATGCGCGCGCGCGGTTCCCAACCTTTTTGATATCGATTTGTATGCGAGACGGAATCAGCCGATTTGTTTTACGGCAGTGCTGCGATTCGCGGCTTTTACGGTTGAAACGCGTTTTCAGCCGCAGTAAAGTTTAAGCGAATCCATTTCCGGAGGAACGAAATCGTCGCATTCGATCGACGGGATTGTACGTTGTTCCGTGGCAAATGTTGTATTAAAACGTTTTGAAATGTGTGAACATTTCTAGGCAGATTTCGTTATGATCGGTAACTGTACTTTTACTGTCTTTGTTTTCACGTCTGTATTAGATAATTTATTTCCGTCGGTTTTAGACAATGAATCGTCTGAAACAAGTCACAAGTTGTCTCGTTTAGACAACGTTGTTTTTGGATTTTTCTCAGTGTCTTTATTATGAACCACTTTAAAAAGTTGTCAAACTTATCAAAATGTATAAAAGTCACGTTGGAATAACTGTTCGAATTTCAATGAAAACAAATAGCAGGAATCGATCTTACGCCCTTGATTTTCAAAACTTTTAATGGAAGTTTTCTTAAATGGTAATTTTCGAACTAATGACTTCTTTCCAATTTTCATCCGATTAACTGATTTTTACATAGATGATTAAGACGAAGAAAAACGATAAAAATAGGATGTCTTAGTTAATTGTTAATAATTTGGGATCATTTGTTATAAACTAGATTTATAACAAATCTGTATAAGAAACACTAGTTAAGGAGCAAGAAATCTGCCTGAATGTTTTAATATCTTCCAAACGTGTTAATTCGTCGTTTTCAACAGGTTTTCAACAGATTTGCGAAATTGTTGAAAACTAGTTTCCAAAATTTCGAGCATGTAGTGTACGCCTGTTTGTGTGTCGATGTAATGTCTATGATGACGCAAAAAGCGAATAAACCGACGAACCTTCGGTGCGTACATATATTCCTCATTTTCTGGAAACTGTCGAAGAAACGAGTTTGTTATACCTTGGTTAATTCCTCGTAATTACTGGAATGCTTGTCGCTCAATGAAGATACGCTTGTTCCTTTATCGAGGGTTTTCATTTAAGTAGGCGTTTCGAATCATTTCTTTGATGTTGTGTTTCTTTTATTACCGTCGTATTTTATCCGTCGCATCAGCGTGTAATTAAATTTATCTGCGTTTTATTAAGTAAATTTAATCATTCGCTGTAAATGGACGCTTATTATTGGCCTTTTTTCCGTATCGACGAAAATGCGATAAACTTTAAGTGGGAAACGAAAAAAATCTTCAACCTTTCCTGTTTCGCAAAGCACGGATTGAGATGTCGGCGGTTCGGTTCCGACATTTTTGTATTTTTCAGGGATTTTTCGTCCGCTGCCTTGGCTTCGTTACAGAAGTGCGCTGTCAAACAAGAATGCTCCGCTTGTGCTCCAGGCCACGATTCGTTCCTGGAGTCCGGGCGACGGTTATTTATTCCGCGAGTACACTACACACAAGATCGAGGCACTCGATGCACTTTGCACAGTTGCAAACACTTGTGAAAACCCGGGCTTTAAGGAGGGCTTTAAGGAGCTGGTTGAAGTGTTTGGTCACTTCAAGTGGTACAGCCAGAAAAATGAGATGACAAAAATTTTAGAAAGTAAAATTGAGTTACTGCAGTCAGAAGATGTCAAATTGTAAAAAAAGAAGGGAGATAGTAACCATATGATAATGTTGTGATGTGTTGGATGCAGAAAAATATAGGGGCAAACAATTGTAGAGAGCTAACTTTGAACCATTTCATCTCCCTTGGAGATGAGTTGGAAAATCATGTACCTCATGCATTACTGAGAAATCATGAACGAATGCATTACTGATTTCTATTTAGAATAATTCTTTGTACTTTTTAATTTAGTGGATAGATGACGGAAATGTATCTGAAAATGAATAGATTCCCTAAGGGACCATTTCAGATGACTCAATATTCAAATGGTGAAAGCTGATTGAATCAGTGCTGCCGGTTACAAGTTAAATCAATGATGATGCATGGTTGGAATAAATGTTAACAACCCAGCGATGATTCAATGTTGAGTATTCAATCAACATTGGTTCAATATTAAACTCTCTTTAAGAGGGTATTACCATTCGGACGGCTTTTTTTGACTGTTTTTCCGGACTTTGTTTGGGTCAAATAAATATTTGGGATCTAGCAGTTTTTTGCAATTTGTTTATCGAACTATAAAAAATTATTTTTTGTATGGTTCCAATGTCTTACTGCCCTCTAAAAGCGACCTCAGATAAGGTCATCCTCGCTGTGTTTTTGTTCACACTCGGAAAGATTTCTTCGCTTCCGTGATCTGAAACATAAACTGAAGTATTAGTCATTAAGCTGTATTAAATTATCTGGAGTTTGGATAATTATTTGGAGTTTGGAGTTTTTCATACCTCGGAATGGTAACACTTCCTTAAGACAAGGATGATGACAAACTCATCAGGGAGCTGATGTTTCAATTCAGTACAACCAACCTCTGATTAGTTGGTCATTCTGACAATTAATCAATTTAGTCAATTGGACCATTGAGGAAACAACTTTCTCGCATTACTTACTACAAATATCATTATCAAAAAACTTGTCTAATATCCACAATTTTGCTGCAGAATTCAGCTAGACTGTGTCAGGTGACCTCTGTTTTTCAGTTTATTAGATATTGCCTAGTTAAAACTAATTTTAACTCATGTTGTTAGTGCATTTAGCTAACGTTATTTTTCTGAGGGTTAGTCTGCTGATTGGAACAGTGCAAAACTCCGGCATCACGTTTACGTTCCAGCGACGTTTTGAGTGGGAAGCAAACATGCGACTGATAGTGCCGTGAAATGAAGTTCTCCCAAAAAGTTATCTCATATCTTCGACGTATGCACTTCTTCTTCTTCTGACGTCCGCCGGCAGTTTCATCGACATCGTATCGAACTACAATTAGATATAATACTCGTCGCGATAAATCGAAATAACCGGTACCCGCCGAAGCACCTATCAGAATGCTCGAGATTGTTCGAGTATGTCGGAACGGTGGAGGAAAGCCTATCTCGGTTTACCGGCAGTAATTGAATTATACCGCTCTAACGAAATATCGCGCGACGTAACGAACTTGACGAATCAAATTGCAATTTATTGCAACACCTCGAGCCGAAAAACGAGGATTTTGAAATTTGAGATCGCGTATTTTATTTCACCTCCCAGCCGGTTGTTCGAATTGGAATATTATCGTACAATATAGATTGTACGATTTCAGCTTACTAATTGGGTAATATCATTATTTTATTAGATATGAAACAACTTAGAATATGATGTAAGACATTTACGATATAATATTGTATTAGAGGTTATATCTAATTCAGATAAATACAACATTCACTTTTGATTATATTTTATTGGTTTTTTTGTGTAGGTTTCATCAAAATGTCGAACACTGAGAAAATGGATTCGCACGAATGAGTTCGTTAAACAGTAAATTTGACAAATTCAGCGAAAAATTCGTACCCTTTTTTATGTTCCCGACTTTAAAGATAAACCGCAGTAGGCCTGAAAAGGATGCACTATTTTAGAATTTTGTAACTTTTTGTGCGCAAAAGTAGGTGTATGATCCAGAGAAGTCAATTGCCTTTGTTAAAAGCAATTTTTCATTCAATTCAAAGCATGTGGATTCAAGTTATTAAATAACTAAGTAGACGCCTTACGGTCTGAAAGCTAAACTTCAACCAGACATAATTCCTTTATTTATCGACTGAAATATAGAATAAACATTATTAAAATCAGTTCATTGTACGCAGAATTGAATGGTTTAAACTCCAAAGTCGAGTTTCTCCATTAAGATCCAGTCATATATTTTTAACAATCAAATAAGCATACCCTACTGAAAAAATGTAATATTAAATTTAATATGAAACCTAATATTCAAAACTGAATATTATTTAACATGAAATCTAATACGAAAAATAATGTTAGATTTAATATCAATTTTAAGGTGAAATTTAACATGAAATATGATATGAAAAATAATATGAGACTTAATACACATTTTTGTATATAGACATAGGGATTAGGTGGGAATGCAATTTAATACGAAATTTCATTCCACGATTTCAACATCACCCCATTGTTCACCTCACCATCCCCCACAATTTCCACCATTTTCCCAACGAACACCATTGTCGTTTCCCTCCGTCCGAAATGATTGATCGAGACACCGTAACGCGCATGTTCACTGAACGCCGATCATGTTTCGATAAATAAACTCCCACTTGGCTCGGCCCCGCGAAATGTATCGCGGCTGTTTGATCAAACGTTCGCGCGCAACAACTCAATCGCGTCGCCGCGATTTCTGTCCGTCTGCGTTTTTTCGCCCCGGCGAAATCGAGACGCAATACACCGCCGCGTACAAAAGGTTAGGCGCCAGCGCTACCGGACAGAGTTAATTATTAGTCCTTTCGGGCGTATACGTCACGGCGCGTACGATTTATGCCGTCTGTCACCGTGCGATAAGCTGGTCATAATGCATTGCGCTCGGCGCATTTACGTACAAACATGTTCAGCGGCGCATGACATATTCAATCAGGCCGGTTTGGCGGATCACAAGTACATATGAATATGCGATATTAATGTTCGTCACTTAAGGCGCCTGTTTCTTTTTCTGCTGATTATAAGAACGCTCTTCGTGAAAGCCGTACCAGGCCTCGATAATCCGCCGCCTTCGCCTCATTGGCTCGCTCATTCATACGCAGTCCAGTTCCCCCTCCGCGCGACTTAATTGACATTCCAGTAAACACAAATTTGAACGCCGAAAGCCACGGCGGGACCACTTCTAAGGCTAAGCCGCAGGCCCGCATCTTTTTTTCATTCGTGCCGATGCGAAAGTCGAGGGCGATTCGCACGGAAATCCGGAACGCTAGAGGAGAAAAATACGTTGCTTCTATAAAGTAGATGGAAAACGACTGAATGTCTTGTGTTACGAAATAGGATTACATTTTTGGTAATGCAGATTTTTTTTCGTCAAGTGTTCGCCAGCAAGTTTCGGAATTGGGATGAGAAATGTAAGGAAACATTTTGATGATTCTCCTTATTAGCAATTTCCCTAATTCGATGAAGTTTTCCAATTTCTAAACACGCTACAACTGCATACTGAGGTTAAAACAACTCCAAAACGGAGTTGAGTCTTCTCGGAAAAGGAATTCAGAGTAGTTTCAACTCTAAATAGAGTTTTTCAATTCAAAAATCGAGTTGCGACCATTTCTATTCCCTTTTGAAGTTGAATTAACTCGAAAGATCAGTTTAACTCTAGTTCCAAGTTGAGTTAACTCAAATCTATCCAAAACAATTCACAATTGTAGTTAAAGCAACGTTTCACCATCTTTTAACACCAGTGTGGAGATGTTCCAACCTAAAAGAGTTTTCTCATACACGAGAAAAAAGGATATTCATTTTTCAAATAAAGTATAGAAAAAGAGGACTATATGTAACGCAAAAGAAAGTTTCAAATAAAGTATATGAAAATGTTTTATAAAAATGTGAACTACTCTAAAATATATTCGCATAAACCTGTGTCACTTGTACGCGCAAACTGACCGCACCAACTTTACTAACTTGTAGAGAAGGCTTAAATTTGAATTACCTTTACAATTGCCACGCCTACAAACCGAATGTAGGTACCATTTTCATCGTTTGAAACTGCGTTGGGGTAACGAGTTATCCCAGTCTGCGGAAGAAGGGTTAATAAAAGCTTACAATTTTAAACCTACTATGATTCTAAATGATATAATTTAGAAATATTTCTCACATTATATACCCACGCGATACAAAGTATTCTGGCATAAGTATGGCGCGAAGGCTGGATCATGACCCAAGTAGAAATTTCGCTAGTTTTTCGTAAGTTTTTCTAGTCTAGAAAAACTTACGAATTACTTGCAAC
>JABFPB010001506.1:0-24839 GCA_022817645.1 Ceratoteleas bidentatus | reverse complement strand
ATTTGCTCCAGATTCGATCAAAGTCCTCGTCTTGATGCGTTTGGACAAATCTGGACTTCGATGCCTGGTCCAATGGGTATATTGTTTTTAGATTTTCAAGATAACTGATAAAAAATGATATTTTTAAGTAATTTCAACATTAGATCAAACTTGCTATAAAATTATGTAATATTAATCAATATTCACTGCTTATATATATCACTAAGTTATATCACTGAGAAAAAGGTTTTCTGAAACAGACAGTTTTTGTCTGTCCCAGACAATGTAAGGTAGTAATTTACAGACATAACGTTTAGCGTCGTACAACAGACAACTGAACTGTCTAACTTGAAATGTGCAAGGGTACAATGATATTGTTAAGCAGACTGATTCCGGCAGTCGCGCAACTGGCTGAAGTATAGAGGTGTCCGGAACTTTGCGGTTCCGGTTCTGGTCGGGTCTACGAAATTCGGGTCGGTTCCGGGTCGGGTTTTCCGATAACGGGTTTTCCCGGGAAATCCCGATGTTCCCGGGAATTTCCGATATTTCCGGGAAATTCCCGAAGCACTCGGGAATTCCCGATAAATTCGGCACTGAGAACTTAAAATATTCTGGTTTATTTCCGCGAACGACATTCATGCAAGCCTAACACGTGATATGAGATGCATGTTGTAATATTGAAATATGTTAATAACATTTTTAGAATATTTCATAGAGTACTTAATAATATTATGTCTATAGTATTTTAGTAAATATTAAAAAGATAACTCAGAATCCGTATTTGCTTTTAATATTAAATATTTAATCAATACATTATTCCATCTGTTTTGATTATGCAGCTGTATATATGAAATATCTTGGAATAATTATGTAAAAATCAATTAAAATTAGAAAAGCATTGTCAGATAACTGAGGTAGTATTGATATTTTCGGTTTACGGGGAACACCGCATTTGTCCTTTTTTTCAGTTGGGCATCTGACCATTTTAACTAAAAGGATAGCAAATGTCCGTCACCGGCGAACACATTAAACTCTTAAAATACTGTAAATACTAGTGCATGTCGTAATAATAATTTGTATTATTTTTATGCATTTTAATTTTTCTACATTATGCCAGGGGTTTTCATAAGCGCAAATTACCTCATTTTACCTCATAAAAAGCGCAAATTCATCATAAGCGCTACTAATGTCCGTCTTAAGCGCAAATATGTTATCAACGATAACATATTTGTAGATAAAACGATATATCTTTCAAAAACTAAGGCAACTAACATAAAATATAAAAAAACACAAATAACTAACCTGCATTATTGTTTCCAGAATGAAGTTTTTAAAAAAATGTTGAACTTAGACCCTAATCTGGGAAATCCCGAATCAGGAATAGGAATAAAATCATCGGGAATCCGTCCGCGCGTTTCCGCAGGTCGGTTCCAATGCACACCTCCACTGAAGTAGCAGTTTTAACCTCACAATGTGTTTCGGCGACTGTCAGTTCGCGCTAAATTCAAATTGGCTAAATTCATTATTTTTAAATCTTTGTTTTTATTTATTTTATGGACGACGCGTGAACCTTGTTGATGTTATCGACCGACCGATATCGACAGATCGATAAGTTGGGTGCCAATCTTGTCGCCATCTCTATACAATAGCATTGTCTGATGTTGACAATCTTATTGTCGCCGACAGACACAGATCATTCCAGCCAATCTACTATGTCGTAATAGTCAACTTTTCGTTGTTTCCAGACACATTTCGTTCAGACAACGCGATTGTCAGGAATGATGGATTCGTTGTCTATTGTAGTCCCATTTATTGTCAGTATTACGCAATACATAGACTGAATTAGACACTCTTAGGTTAAACAGTCATTGTCTGTATTAGACAAAACTTTTTCTCAGTGTATGATTTTTATCGGAAATGTTCAGAAAATGATTGAAACCTCGTTTACAACAATCTATATCGTACTTTATTTGTCTTATTTTTCGTACAGTCTCCCTAGAAATAGGACGCGTTTGTTTTTCGCTTTTTAAAATGGGTTTTCAATTGTCTTTTCTCTTATTGTGTACTGTGTTTAGAAGGTTGATACTAGTTATTGTAGGTAATACGATATCGTATAAGTTGATGCGCTTATTTACAAGATATTATGGAAGGAGTTTATTCGTGACGTGGGCGGGGGGTGGTTGTCATCTGCTGTTTGAACAACGACCTCATCACATCAGATCAAAGTGATCCGTGTGATAGTACCGCGCTACGCTTCAGTGAGTAAAATTATTATATGACAATCATTTTTATGTAAAGTAAGAGTTTCTCAACGTTGGAAACACGTCTGAAGTAAATGAAGGGGGAGACAGAAAGCAATTACAGGCAACATTTCTATACGAAAGTCAACTTTTTCGAAAATTAATGAAAAACGGAATGAGCATTGGTCGGGATATTTTCTTCTCAATTACAAAATGGCTTCTCCATTACGATAGTGCAAAAGGAGACGAGAAAGAAAAGATGTTCGGACGAGTTTACATGATCCTTTCCGGTTAATTACACTTTCTGAAAAAATGGAAAATACATTCTGACATTACATTTACTTGATTCATGAAACAAGAGAAGTTGTCGTTGTCATTTTGTGCACGAGACAGCTTGAAAAATGTTTGAAATATGTTATTATATTATATTTTATATTATACTAAATTATTCATCTTTAATTATATTCTTTAGATCATCCTGCAACAATATTTCATGGAAAGGAATATAGATCATTTAACAATTAAATAATGATTTACTCAGTGAAAAGATTCCAAATACATACATTTATTTGCAATTAAAGTATAAATAATACTAATAGTGCCCTAACGGAATAAAACGTTGTTTAAACCTTGTAAACGTGTATAAAATGTTTTATGGCTTCTGATTTGTTTCTGAATTCGAAACTCCGCTAAAAATCTAATTCTTTTAAACTCATTTCTATCAAAAATTGTTTGCAGGGCATTGTTTTACCAGAAAATTAAGTTGATCGCAGCAGTAATTTAACAGTGATCCAGCTGTCACTTGCACAAATGCTTTTTAAGATTGCAAACCAGAAGATTCGTTACGAAGTGCTATCGCCGCAATTTGGCAAGATGCCACACGCAAGAAGTATGTTACATGGCGCGTTTTTGCGTCGATTCGCTGAATTGCTTGTAATCCGCGAAACAAATAACTAGGGGTCTCCGGGTGAAATGAAAAACGCCCTTTGCGAGATCGCCGCGCAAAATGGCACAGATTTCGCGAATTGCCGCGAGTTCGCGCTACGTGTACACGTAACACAATTTTGCAGCTCTTTGGGCGGCGCGCTGAATCTTAAGGGTGACGCGTACCGGGATATAAAATTAATCCAATGATGATGTCGCTGAGCGTCGCTAAGCAATTTCGTTAAGCTTGCACTTGCGCGAATTCGGCCAGTTTTGCCACGGTTCCCTCACGGAGTGACGAGGAGACGCGTATAAACTTTCGGAAAAATGGCCAGGGCGCCGGCGAGCTCTCAAAACAGACTCGTTTCTTACATAAATGTCCGATGGCAGATGCTGATCGTTTAGCAACATTTTAGAGCTCTCAACGAATATATTTTAAGGACGAAATTTAGTAAAATTAAAGTGACAAATAAATACCAGGTGTGCGGATAGAAATTTAAAAATGTTTGTTTGGTGGTCCCTACTGAAAAAAATTAATGTCATATTGAATTTAACATACGAAATTAAGCCCTTATATAATAATACTTTTAATTTAATAAAAAATAATATTAAATATATTAGAATGTTTCGTATTAAATTCAATTTAATATTAAATGTATCATTACATTTAATATTATTTTTAATATTAAATCTAACTTATATTTTTCCGTAGAGGCGCAAGACGGTTCAAAGAACGTACCAAGCGAAGGTAAAATGAGTTGGAATTGGTTTCAAGTAATTATCGTAGTTTAAAGTTTGCGTATTGATGTTTTAAAAAGACGCTAAATGAATTCACCAAGTAAATTTGACAATTATAGTACGCACCCGCAAACTAGTTAGAATTAATTAAAATTTAATAAAGAAAATGTATAATAATTTTGAGGCATACAAACCAACAATGATTTAATTAGTGTAACTATTACAGAATTTAATTACGACGCTTAATAAGATTCAGGCACAACGTAAATTTAATTAGTTGAAAGCAGACTCAAAACAAGTTTTCACCAGTGAATCCCAACCATTCTGTTTAAAGTCACTTTTATCTGTCAGTCGAAAGAGGTTGTCTTTCGAAAAACCAAAATTAATTTGACAGCTTTTATTAGATTTGAAAACAAATTTACAAAAATCCAAATGCCCTCAATTAAAACAGTTTGTGTAACCCAAAAACATCTACAAAATTGATCAATGCTCCCATCTGAATAAACTTTGATCTCAATAAAATAATTCCCATGCATCAAGCAATTGAAGCGTAATATTGGTCGATAAACTTTCCATCAATAATTATTTCGTTGATGAACATCTAAAATTCGAACAATGAATGTCATGAAGTCAAACGCGCACGAACATTATTCCAAACCAATTTGCCTCCTACAATTGCGAAGAGCACTTAATCAATACTTTCGAATAAATCCCAGCAATCGAAAACCAATTGAAACCGATAGAAATATCTGACGAAAATCGCATCAATTCTAATAGAATTTCTGATTCAGTTCAAACCGAAATTATAGTTTCAAACAAATTAATCTTATTAATGTTATTTTTAATTGTACCAATATGCTTTAGTACTATTCATTCATAAGCGTTTGAACAAATAAATTTTAAACCGATAAAAATTTTAGATTTAAAATTTACCATTTTATGACAAAAGTCCAAGTCATCAAATTCAGGTAAATTGGTTAAACCTATAGGCGATACAAATAAAAATATATCTATCAATTGTAATTGGTTTTCATTTTCTGAGATAATACCAGATAACTGAGAAGTAAGGATTACAAACTGAGCAATAAGTACGATTTTGTTTGTTGCGGAATCGCAATATCTCATTTATTTATTAATTATACTGTAGAAATGTTGCATCTCGCGTAATCGATAATCGGTATAACTGCTTCATTGACGCTTCTCCATTCAAGACTGAGTGAGCCATGAGATTGCACGTGTACGCCGAGGTTATTTCGTGCCTCTTGCCTCAACGTTTCTGGAAGAAAAAGCGCGTCTCAGGGCGAAACGAAACAAGCTCGTTTGCACGAGACCGAGTTATTCGGCTCGCCGAACCAAGGAGTTACGAAGAGAACGCACACACAAACGAGATTCAGCAGGGACTTGGGCCGAAGACGCGGTTCCGAGGGATCGCGCGGTTGTTTCCGCGGTGTCTTTAGCGAACCTGAAAAAGGTGGCGCGCAACTTTCGAGCGAGCGCAACAAAAGCGAGGAAAAAGTTGCTTGACAAATTTTCACTCCGGACAACTTTTCCGCCTTTAACAAGAAACAAAGTGCCGAAGTGTAACGGCCGATCTCGTAACTACACGCTAACGACAAGGCACTGCGTTAAAGACACGCTTTCAACGAATTACTTTCATAATTTGTGTGATCGGCTCGCGTTCCAATCGTAGCCCAAAGAATGCCACCGGGAACAAACCGATTAGCGCGAATCTCGCCTACGCAATTTCGTCACTATGTACAGAAACTTCCCTCGTTAAAAATCCATTCTTTATGATTCAATCTCATTATAATGATCATTAAAACTAATAAGATTGGATCGGAAATTTGTTCATGATAATCGTTTATCAAATATCATTGGGTATAGGGAAAAATGATATTTTTCGGATTAGGGAACATATTAGGGCTCTTAGTCCAATTGTAATAAATAATAGTATTCCGAATTAAAAGTTACGATTTAACAACCATAGCCATGATTAAAATCAATTTATTCAAATCAATGACATAAATCATAATTCAAATGAAGATAAATTTTAATTTATCAAAATATATTTTAATATACGGTGATACTTTTTTCTTAACATTTTATTCAATAGTAATTCGAAATAGAATACTTACGAAAACAAGTTCGTAAATACTAAATTCTTCAAATGACAATTTTTCACAACTGCTTTTTTGTATTTACAATTTTTACACTTTTTAGAGTTATTATTAATTAGAAAACGAATAGAAGTATACTTTATTGATATGATTATTTTAATTACTGCAATTGTTTTTTATTTAAATAAATCTTTGAATCGAGATTATTCAGTTTTCCACTGTAGAACAAATTTTCCACAAAAGATGTAAATGTTTCCTATCGGAACACAGACCGTAAACGTTTTTACGGTCTGTGTTCCGATATTAAACATTTAATGTCCAATAAATGTTTAAAGAACGTTCTGTTCTGTTGGGGTTTAAATGGAAATTTAGTATGTTGTAAACTATTGCTTTACAAGAACATATTTAAATATATTAGTTTAAAATTAGTTTAAACTAATATATTTAAACATAAATCAGAAAATTATAATACCAATTGACCCCAATCAACTGATTTAAAATATATTGTATTAGATTTTTTAAAGAGAAATAATATAAATTAAATCATTTGAATTGTTTTTCGTTTTTATTTGCTGACACTTTGCACCAATTTCAAAACTATGAAAAATTAATTGATTCAGTTTTAATTGATTATTTACTGGGTTTTATTGTAATTAACAACGTAATGTAACCTAGATTAATGTAACACTTGTTAATTTCTGACTTTTCAATAAATAAAAATTAGTTTTAATGTATTCTTAAGCATTTCAAGTGTGAAGATTATAAACATTTCGATTTAATTATATATAGTTACAATATTAATAAAATAGAGGAAAAACGTAAGATTATAGTCTGACTTAAATCAAAGAAAGCAATTTATTAAATTTTTTCCCCTTATTTTACAATCCTTATTTTACTTATTAATTCACAATTCTCAACTCCAACTGTTATTCAAATAAACAAAATAATGATCCTTTTATGTTAATTAATCAGCCCAAATAAACTTTCCCAAATAGCACGAACAAAGTTATGATTCCTATAACATTTTTTAATCGTACCGAATGGATGGTTTTATCGAGGGTTGTGTGAGGAACTTGAAACGGCGCGCTAATTAACCGAAACGATTGAGAAACAAGGCGAAAGCGTCGATCGGCCAGCGCGGTCGATGTCGGGACGGATAAAGTGGACGATGAACCAACGAAAGCGCGGACGAAACTTTTCTCATTACTCGAAAAATCCGGTATGCAAAGCGGGACGCCGGAAAGGAGGGCCTCGCGCGAAATCTCGAAGGAGTTATTGTCGCCGTTACCTCCGGTACCCGTTCTTCGGTCCAAGCGCATCAATTGAGAAATGAGATGTAGCTCGGTTGCAAGTGTACGTAAAATAGAATGTTTTATTACAAACGATTTCTCGTGCTAACTATTGCGCGGAGAACAGATGGATGTAGCGGAATCGTAATTCGTAAATTATACAGCTCTATGTTTCATGACGAAGTAATACGTTGAAATCAACTCGATACGAAAATATATGTATGTATGTATAAGTATATAGAGATAAACGTACTTATATCAAAGGAATAGGAACTATTGCAGACATGCGTCAATCATTATCATTGGACCTTAAAAGTAACGTGCTTCACAGTCCTGCGTTGGGAGGCGCACTCGACTAATCGGCATGATTCAATCACAGAATTGAATAACAAACTAAACGTTAATTAAAAACACATCTTGATGACACGATGTGTGAACTACGGTATCATTCATGTAAAACTTGGAGAGGGTTCTCCTCAGTAAGGATCAGGGATATGAAATACATCAAAACTATATTTGATTCATAAGAAACTTTAAAGATTTTTCAAAAAATGTGTAAAACAAAATTTGCGGTGCGAAGTTAAAAGTATTTGACGTTAATTATTAAGACGAAGATAATTTCTTCGTATAAACAAATAAAGAAAACTTGTCTTTAAATGGGCTAAACACGTTTCTGTGTCACTAAATTCGTTTTGCAAATACTAAAACGCATTAGGAATGGAAATATAGTTTTGATACATTGGCATCCCATGTAAAGACAATGACCAATAACGTAGCATCCAGTCTGCACTAGTCCCATTGGTACGTGTGTAATCCTATGTAAAAGGTCGCCGTTCACAAATGAATCCACGCTGAAATTGTGAATGAGGTTCACGTAAACGCTACACTTCGATTGAGGGAATATAATATTTCTTGCACGGTAAAAATAAATACAGTTTAAACGTAGCAATGCACACACTTGCCTATCCTTGCACGCAATATAAATTATTTACTCTCGCGCTACTCGTAACATGGCACTACGTTCGTGTAAATGAAGCTTATCGAGTTAAGACTACTCCAGATCACGTGATGGCGCTAGTCGCGACTCGGAAGTACGTTCCGCGATGGCGCTCGTCACTTGGAATAGCCTTAAGGTGATGTCGAATGTCTGCTATAACGGAGTTAGTGTCTTTAACAATGAAAAAAGAACAAATAAAAATTGTATAATTAATCGATCATAGCCACATTCAATGGATATGAGAGAATAAATCTAGCTAACAGACTGAACTATTTATAATTTTCGAAAAAAGCGTTTTTTCTTGGCTTTTCTTCTTCGGTGCGCAAAAATGAAGAAAAAACGCTATTCTTGAACAGGCGTGAAGAAAAGTTATGATTATCCAGAGATATTCTCCCATATTCATAGGATGTGGTTATGATCGGTTTATTCTAAAATTATTGATTGTTCTTTATTCATTACAAAAGACACTAACTCCGTTGCAGCAGACTTTCGACTTGGCCTTAAGGGATATGTCGGGTTTTAACTGTCCTTACAAAAGTGACGACGATGAGCCAAACAAGCCCGCGCGTGGTATATCAACGAACATTGTATTCTCTCAGGGTAAGCGAATACTCTCACTTCAGGTTAATAAGTAAACGTTAGTCTTTCGATTACAAAATACGTACATGAGTATCCTAATGGTGACATAGCGATTGTTCCTAAGGATAACCGAATGGTTCGTTCAAGGCAATAAATTAAACGTCAACAGTGAGAGAGTAAGGGTAGAAGAGAAAGAGGGAGCGGAGGAAAAACGTAACTCGGAATGAAAGTACGCTGACAGAGACGGAAGTCGCCTGGCTGCCACTTGTTCCGAGACAACCCCGGCTTTGCGAGGAACGAATAAATAATATCAGTTTATCGGGTCTAAGAATATCTATCGAAGGTTCTCCTGGTTCCTTACGCTCTAAGACGCCGCGTCGCTCCGTTGCCTGGACGATGACGCCGATGACGACGTGGCCTGGAATTCCTCACTTCGATGCCTCTCGAGGTACTTCCGTCGCGCGCTCACCAGCATATGCTCCTTACGCCGACGCAAGATATGTTCCCGCTCGCTCGACGACTTGGAGAAACGACCGCCGAGATTCGTGGGTTCCTCGCCGCTATAAAAGGAAATAAAAGGATGTATTTAACATTTGAAAATAGAGTACAGTATAGTAAAACAGTCAATTGTACCAAGGGCGAAAAGTTAGTAATTTCTTCCCGTGGTACACAGAGTGCTTTTTGTACCAAGTGAAAGGAAAGTACTCAATTTAACCAATTTATGAAACCCAATTCAAAATTGCAACATTCTTACTTATTAAATACGTCCATTATACATCACGAAGTTACGATAAGTATATATCAAATAAAATTGTAAGCTTTATTCATAAAACTAATAAATATTGGTTTTAAAAAATGTTTCAACCGGTACTGAAAGTGACCCTCACTGATCGTCTTAGTGTTTAAGAACAATGCCAATACAAGCATAAATTTGCCTGATAGCTACATCCTTCTCTTCGACTATCATCAATATTCACTTTCTTTCTAAATATATACGCATCGAAAACAATGGCCAATAAAGAATGAATATTTATTGCCGCTGATTTATTTATTGTTTCCGCGTGATTGAAGTACCTGTCAGAGGGAGGAATATCGAACGTGGGATCCCACGAGTAATGGGACATGAAATAATCCGGCTGCATTAAATTGTTTGCCGCCGGTGTTGGCTGGCTCGTCATTTCCAACTCTGGCTCTTCGATGACGTGATGTGGCAGCGTCAGTCGGCCGTCGAGAATATTTTCAATTGTCAGCTCGACTGACCTGGTGAGCCTCAAGTCCTCAATCACAATGTTTCTGGGATAATGGGGAAATAGCTGCATCACCTGCAAATAATATTTGTTTACGTTTAGTTTGATTTTAACACGGATCGAAAAAACGTATTGTTAGTCATTATTGGTAGACGTATTATTCAATTTAACGATCATAGCGCCATTAGTTAATTTGTTTTAGACGTTCCTAACGGAACAAATCTATCATTTGTACTTTGCTGATGCCATAAAATGTAAACTGGATGTCTGAAAGTAAACTAGAAAACTGAAAGTTATCTTTAAAATCTGCAATACATTCTCCCGTAAGACTGGCGATATATTCGATTTTTAAATTATTGGTATGAATGTTTTTATTCAAAAATACACAAACTCTGTTGCAGCAGACTTTCAACATCACCTTATGGAGAAAAGGCAAAATATATGGATACTGAGAAAACAAGGCAACTGGGATAAAAGTTTCGGGCGATTCCTTTGAGTATTGTGGACATTTTTTACATTTTTAGACCAATCATGGAAATTTCCAGGGTTTTGCGGGAAATATCCACGATTTGCATCGAAATATGACAAAATTGACAGGAATTTTTTACGCAGTTACGTAAATTAAATATTTTGTTGAATCATGGTTGAATAAAAATATATATTTATATATTGATTTATAATTAAGATATATGCAATATATATGTTGAATATGCATTATTTCCTGCAAGAATAAAGATGTATGTGCCATATGTGGTTTTTATATTAAGATTTTATAAATTAACATATACTAAGTACTGTAAATTAATTTACTGCCAATAAGCAGATTTAATTTAAGAATATAAAAGCAAAAGGTATTACATATTATAATAAAGTATATTTGTGACATCTGGTAATAACCGAATAAGTGCATATTTGAAGATATCGAGAGAAAGGCGATACAAGTTTTCAAAACTATTTTGTTATATATGATAGAGATATTGCATTAGACCCGACCTGCGGAAATACGCGGGCGGGTTCTCGATTATTGGATTGCGGTCCGCGATTCGGGATTTCCCGGAACTGTCCCGAAATTCATCGGGAAATCCCGAAGATACATCGGAATTTCCCGGGGAGTTGGGAAATCTCGATTGCTTAAGGGGGCTCCCAAGCAAAATGGCAACTTTCCACAATTTTTAACAGATTTTATTAATTTTTTTTATTTGAAGCTGTTCATATGCTTGATATTTAGTCAGTAATTAGTTTTAAAACATAACAATAACTTTTTATTTATTTAACAATAAGTGATTAAAATGAGGCCCTTTTTAAAATGTAATTGGAACCACAATTTTTATCAGATTTGAAAAATTCGCATTCAAAAGCAAATTTTATTACTAAAAATGTTATTGATTAAATTTGTATAATTATTGATAATTAAAAAAGTTGTAACGAAATTTCATCACAAATGTAAAAAATGTCATTTTTGTGACATTTTTTCGGTTATTTGTTTATAACTTTGTAAAAAAAATGTTTAAATACATTCAGTCAATAACATTTGTTCTCTATAAAATTTTCTTCAAATGAAATAAATTAGAAGTCATTTGGGTGAAAGAACATTTTAAAGTTACAACTTATGAAAAAATATAATTCTGAGATATTTCAACTTAAAGTTTAATTGTATATTTTCAAGTTTCCTATTGTTCATAAAGAGAATTAAATTTAGCTTTTACCGACATAGTCGGTAAAACATCCAGACCCTGGTAAAAAGTCCTTCCAATTTTGACATAAAAATTTGATCATATCTTAGCTGCGCCCCTAATTCGATGCTCCGAGTTTTTCTTTAAAAACTGGTAAGTTTGAACGAGTTCCTTTCGTATTTTCAGAAACTGAGCTTCATCACATGAAAGAGGACACTTTAGAGTATCAAAAATGCAATCAAATCTTTTTTCAATTTTCAAATTTCATCATTTTTGGCTTGGGAGTCCCCTTAATAAGAGCAATAGTTTTTAAGATATTTTAATCCGAAAATGGATAAAACTATTTGCCTACGTTTAGGGGCCTGTCGAGCCGAGGTAATCGAAAGATTAGTTTTTGAATCGGTACCTTCAATTTGTCGGAACTGGAAAAACCGATACTCCCGGGAATTTCCGATATTTTCGGGAATAACCGATAACATCGCGAAATCCAGATTCTCAGGAAATCTCGATGTTTTTCGAAAATTCCCAAAAATTCCCGGGAACGTCAGAATTTCTCGGGATAACCTGTTTTCGGAAATCCCGACTCGGAATCGACCCGAATTTCGTAAACCTGACCAGAACCAGAATCGCAGAGAACCGCAAACCTCTAATATATTTATCAGATATAGATCATAATATGATGCATATCGTATTATATAATTTCATGTTATGTATCACTTTACGATACATATTATATGAACTCCTTATTTCGTAACTCAATATTTTTTTAATCTGTTAAGTTTTTAATCTGTTATTTTTTTAATCAATGTGGAGTTCATAAGCAAACAACGATGTTAGAGCCTTCCTGGAATGAGCAATTAAATAAAAAAAGCTATTAATCGGTAGCCAATATATAGACAAAAATATTATATGAAATAAATTTCCAGGTCGTGTTTTAGATGGTTATTACAGTTTTTGGTTAAATGAAAGTTACTTTTGGAAGCTGACCCGGGCAAGTTTGATTTTTTGACTATAAAAATTTTTCTTTTAGATTAGAAACAAATGTAAAATATATCTTAATGTTCACCAAATTATGCAGTTATCTGGTTATTATTAGCGAAATTCACATATTTATTCCAACATATTTGCATTACATTCTTGACATATATGAAGCATTTATATCACTCCATATCAGTGGTTTTGAAGAAAAGTTAAGTCACATTTTTTGACAAATTTAAGAGCAGAAATTGATATATTTGTATGTATATTTTCATTTGGGAACGTCGAAATGTTATTATCTGATGTACATTTTGCTCGATTTTGACAAAACATAACCAGTGAAGTGTGATTTTAGGGGGAAAAACCAGTTAAGTGTACCGTTTTGAGAAATAACCAGTTAAGTTCCCATTCAAAATACATAGGAAAAATCTAAATTTAATTTTGGTAACTTAAACATTATATTTTACCTTTATTTTTCATTAGAAATGGTATCAAATATACATGAAGAAGATTGATATAAAAATCCAAAAGTTTACTTTTCAAACTTTAACCGCAAATATCTCAAAATCACAAAAAAGGGACTAAACTGGTTTTTTCTCAAAACCACAGATATAGACTGCGAAATGATATGTGAGCAACCATCGAGGTGAATAAAGGACTCTGTTTTGGATTTGAAATAAATAAAGACTTGAATTGCAACAAAATAGCCCCGCAAACTGAAATTAGATCCCAGTCGATCTACGCCTATGAGCATTTTCAATCACATTGCAAATTTCGTGGTGCAAAAAACACGAGATTTTAAGATATATATGATAGAATGGGGTAAAAAAAGCCATTTTCACGTCAGTGTAGCGCCGGTGGCGCCCTCGGACGTAATATACTATTTTGTAGTTTTCGCCATGTAAATCCTACTCTGTCATTAATAGATATATAAAAACACTCGGATGGAAATCTTTGAATCTTTGCCTATAAAATTTGTCTAGAGCATTTTTTGATAACATGTACCCATTTAGAGATAAACTTGTTTTAATAAAGTGATGAAAATGGCTTTTTTTACCCCACCTAGTAGGGTAAAAAAGCCACACCACTTAAGCGTCCAACCCCTACGTGCCATGATTTTTTTTCGGACAAAAGTCTGAAAATTAGCAGTTATTTATTTTTCTGCACTTGCAAGTAAGAAAGATATCTTACCTTAGGATAAAATAGATAACTATTCACCCGTCATTAGGGTGGAAATGTCACCGTACATAAATACATCGTTTTTTCACTCTAATAAGTGCTTGGCTTTTTTATTCCAACCTAAAGTTTTTTGAAATTCCGCAATAAACGTCAATACTCGAATAGTAATCTTGAAAAATAGGCTTCATGTACGTTTTCAGCATGCATTTCTACTGAAACCGTACATGTTCCTCATATTTTTTCGCACATTTAAATGTATTTTCGAAAGCCCCAAAAATAGTGAAAATCTTTCACTATTTTTGGGGCACTGTGAGATATAATTGTTAAATGATGTGATAACAATTCACGTTTTGTAGGCATAATGGTAAAATCAAGAAAAAATGTTTGGCATTAACTAATAGAATCAACATTCAGAAGGCTGGTGATATCTGTTCGCGCGTTTGAATGTAAAAGTAAAAAGACGTTTTTACCCCATGGCTTTTTTACCCCACTCTACTCTATCACGTAACATTAAATGATTTTCAGATTATTATTCGCCCAAAATTACTAACACCGGTTCTTCGAAGATGGCGCTCGCATAGTTCTAAACAGCCGTTACAATTGTCCATAAATTTTGTCTTGAATTATAACAAAATTAATCTAAACTATAAGTTTAGGTTAATTCATTAAATCAAACAATCGGTTCAATCATTTCGATCAATCATCGAAAATGTCCGATAGTCTGATACCAACTATAGAATACCCAGAGAAATGTTCGGTAGATAGATACTAAACTTAGATAAATGTGTATAATATATAATTTTTATAATCTCTGCCGCTGCCTCAGAGACCGCCAAAGATCGGCAGAGATTATATAAATTCTATCGGTCACTATCTATATAGAATAATGGTGATAGCCTATCCCTGGTTATGTGAACTGAACGTCCTTTATCCTGAAATATTTGTCTTAACACATATGTCTGAAAAAAGTATAGACCTGTCTAGCCATTGCGTCTAACTGGGAGTTGCTGTGAGCCATTGTGAGGATGTCGCCGCGCAAACGCGTGTGCGTGACCTCGACTGAGAAGCTCGGCAGCCAGGACACGTAACGCGAACCGTCGAAATGGAAGAAATGGTTGTCGTTCCGTCGGACCGGGGTCTGGGCCTCCGGGGCAATGATCTCCGAGGCATTTTCCCGGTGATTGGCTTGCATACTGAGTCCCAGTCTGCACGTGGGGCACGACGTGTCCTGTTCCAGCCAGGACTGCAGACACGAGTTGTGGAAGAGATGGCCACACGGCAACTTACGCGCACTCTCCATTTTCTCCCAGCAGATGGCGCAGTTGTCCGAGTTCTCGGCGAGCTCTTGAGCCGAGGCCATCGGGTAACTGAAAAGTTTTGCCCTTTAGACACGTTATTAAGATTTTACACAGATCGGAATTATCGACTCATGCAGTTTGGCTTTAACAACGTGGTTTGTCGTTTGGAACTTTGTACACGTCCTGTGGTGGTTTCAAATTTAACAAATTTAAAGGCGATTTAGTTTGTGAGGCGATGCATGTGCAATGAGAAGAACCTTTGGGTTTTTATATATAAAACTGCTTCGGATTTTTATATACAATTTTCCCAATTCGATTGCTGTACAAAAATTTCCTGCCACTAAATATTATCTACATCTTATATGCAACACGTTTTTGTTCATTTTGATTGCAATTGTATAGTTTCATGGAAGGTTCTTCTCCGCCAGTACCGTCTTACTATTTTCAGCAACATAATTGACAGCTACTAGGAAATCTTACTTTTTCTCCATATGACTAAGAACTGCCAAGTAATTTCTATGCTTTGTAATTCGGTGCTGGATCTCGTGGAACAGGTAGCGCAGTTGCATACATATAACTATGGACGCCATACTCAGGAGTATGTTACTCCAGAGAAGCATGTGGATGTGGTGTAAGAGGTCAACAGCGAGCATCGTCAATTCTGAGACGAGTTCTGTGTAGTAGGCGAGCGGTCCCCGTTTGTCCGAAGACCGGGAAGATGCTGTTCCGGTGCCACGTGTGTCGTACAGATGAATTGCGTAACGCAGCATCACGTGAATGGTTCTGATACCAAGTAGCAGACACTGAAATGTTCCAATTGGTTAACATTACTTACATTAAAAAAAACACACATTTCAACCTCTTTCACAATTTATTGTAACCGGAGGGGAAAACGCAAATAGACAAATACAGACATTGACAACATATTTCCAGAAGATCAAATCAAAACTGAACGTCCCTAAACGTTTCTCCCAAAAAGAGCTGTCCATTTCGGAGCAGAACGTTTCATTAGCTAAGCGAATATTCGCCTGGTCATAATTAGCGGCTCGCTCTGCAATTACGGCCGATTATTTCATCAACATAATTTAATTATTCATGAAAGTTTCGATAGTGCGATTTGCAGTGGTCAGTAGACGGAAACGGTGGAAAAACGTGGACGGCGCGTCGCGACAGGTGTAACGTCGAAAACACGTGGTCAAAAACTGTCGTCGAAAAAAGCGGCCGCGCGAAAGAAAAAGAGGTATAATTTTCCGATCAGCATGATTGACGAGAGCCGAGCTCTTGTACCGATCGCGTGGCATTTAAAATTCTATTTCGCCGTTAACGATTCGTCATTCGTAATGGGCGTTAATTATACCGGCGCATCTCATTTGGCATTGAAATGCACGCGGCCGTAATGACCGCTTTCGGCGTGCGATTTCATTTGCGAAATAAATAAGCCGGCGAGAAAACGAGCGTGACATTGACAGAGCCTTACCTCGGCAGCCATAAACGCGAAAGTATTGAAGGACACAAAAAAGAACACGGCCGCCGTGCACAGCAGCAGCATGTACGAGGAAAGAGCCAGAATCGCCGCCAACAGTCCCAGCAGTCGAGCGTGACTCCATCCCGGAGTCGTTGGCGAAAACGACAACTGCGAACGTAATTGCACAATTAATATTGAGAAAAATACAAATGGTTAACGCAACCATGACGATTATAGTTATGGAATTAATGCACTGTAAACCCACGTTGTAAGAAAGTGTAAAATTACACAGCATAGAGTGTACTTTTGCAATTTGTATTTAAAATTGCTTAGTGTAATGTGTATTTTTACACGTCTTGTGTAAAATTATACGGTTGTAAATTTGGTTTTAGAATTACACAACGTGATGTGTAATTTTACACTTTTTAGTTTACAGTGTGGTTGGTAATCATTAGTATAGATGAATGAACCAAATCACAGGTGGGTTTATAATTCTTCTGATGGTAACTATATTTTATGGTTGGTAAGAGCGCCTACCATAATTTATGGTAACATTAACCATACATTGCAGGAACCACAGCTTATATAGTTACTGTAACCAGATTGATCTGGTTTATCCAACATATCCAGTATGAAATAGTTGTATATATTTTACAATTACTACAGGCCGATTTTATGGATTCTGTAACTATGTAATATTATTGCAGTAACCATTATTAAAGCTGTTACTATGTAATATGGTTACAATAACTATTATTAAATGGCTAAATTGAGTCTGCCATAAAATATGGTTGCAGCAATTGTGTTTTGTGGTTGTAACAACTACACATTTATTAGTTTGGCTAACAATAACTTTGTTTGTGCCACTGGCAACCATAATTGCAATGCCACAATGGTTTCTTAACAATATGGTTCTTACCATTATTATATGGTTACCATGCCATAAAATATGGTTACAGAAACTATGATTCGTTACAGTAACTACTAATTTATTGGTTGTCCTAACAATGACTTATGATAGAGTCCAAGGTTCACTATGGTTGGGGATTCCACTTTTTCTCTGATTGTACAAATCAAGCCCCTCCACTCGGTGGCTTTACTCCAACCGATCTACTTTTTCCCCGCAAATCTTATTTTACCGTCTTACGACCGTTTTGGAAATTAAATGTCCATCGGCTGCGCGACCCAGATTCAACCGTTTCTTGGTCAATAGGCTTAATCAACGCGTCAACAGTTTGCGCAGCCTTAAGGACATTTCAGCGCTCGCCTTTTTTCGTCCTAATTATGGTGAACGTTGCGCAAATGTTTGTTCAATATTTCCCGTCAACTCGGAGATTACGGGTTGTGGTACGAAACGCAAATTGGCGTCCCGATGTGAATCCGGATTCGAGTTTCGGAGTGTCTTCGGCGGTTGAACTTGCGTACGGAGCCAGCGGCGTTTCGCCATGGCGAATTGCGGAGTCGCAATGACGAAACGCTGTCGCATTTAGGTAATAATTGTTTGCCGCAGGAGACGCAGTCTGGAATTAAGGTTGTGCCTCGTAGGCCGTTGCAGTCGCTCGATCGTTTAATCGCGCGACAGGGAAGCGCGCTTCTTCTGCCATCTTAATGAAGTTTTGACACGTTGAGAGGCCGTTAAACTCCGCGCGCGCGGTTAGATAACGCCCTTAAAGAAACGCGTGTCGCACGTGTTGCGCGGGGCATTCAAAAATTGCGTTATGTAAATTGTGTTATTCAATTCGCGGGATCGGCGTTTTTCAGCCAGTCTTCGCAACTTAAGAGGAACAATTGGGGCCGAAAGACGGTTCGAGTCGGGTGACTAAACGCAAGCGAGCGGCGCATTACAATTTGTTTCGAAGGCATTGCGTGAGCGGGCATGTTTGCATAATGTACGCGGATAAATAGAAAGGCGAAAAACGGGAAATTGAATTGTTATATTATATATTATAAAAATGTCACTCCGCAGGATTGTTGGTTTTTAAATTGTCAAATTCTATGATTTTTCCAGATTTTCTAGATACGCAATTACAGTTTTTTCGAACTATCGTATGTGACCCTATTATAAATAAAATCTCTGAGAATGTCCGTAAAATACTCGGAAGATTGGAAAATCTGTTGAAGGTTGTAAAAATATTATATAAAAGCTTACTTTGCAATTAACTTTTTTCATATGTAGTTTAATTGTCTTGCTTTTTATGTATTGTATGAAGAGAGACACGTTTGTTACGTATAAGAGATAGAAAGAAATAAAAGTAAATGAGACCAAAAATACGTTACTTTCTTTATATTACATTCAGTTCCATTTAAAATAGTCAGCTGACAGCAATAGGAAGTAACTCAGAAAACTGTCGGTTTCTTTTTTTTAGAAGGAAATTATTTAGCAAAACATTTTTATATTGAATTTACATATTTTTTCGCTAAATCACAAAATTTAGCACAAAACAAATTAATCTTCATTACATTGAGAACACATTCCGTAAAGTTGCAAACTCATTAAAAATATAAAAATCTTTTAAAAAAATGTTCCAATTTTTTCATAATTCTCTAACTTTTCCAGGTTTTCCAGAACAATTCTAGCTTTGATACTGACAATGGCGTCGAACGTTCTAGTGACGTATACCGTAAAAGGACAAGAATCGCGCGAAAAAATCGGCTTTCGCAACCACAAATCCTGCTTTTATCTCCCTGACCCGGACGACGTTTTGACAACGTAAATCAAGGCCCGGCTCCGCGAAAAAACGTGTCCCAAGTGCAATGCGAATAATTGGCTTATCTACCGGGACCATTGTACTTTTGTATTTTGTTTCCCCGTTTTTTGCCGGGCCCATTAATTTATAGACCCATTAAGCGATCGCTTTTTCTCCGCCGGCTAATTCCAGATCCCCCGTTATGAGCAGCGTTTCCGTCATTAATAACAGCCGGACACGCGTCTCCTTTTCTTTCTCTCGAATTTCGGCAGGTGGCCACGACCGTGAAAGGTGACGCGGACGTGCCGCGTTATATTTGGCGACTGTCCCGTCCCGTCGAAATCAATTGCGCCGAAAACGAGGACACCACTTTTTTAGGCGTCGATGTTTAGAAAAAATGTAACGTGTGGATCAACGTTTTCGAAAAATTGAAACTTTTTCCGAGGCGCTCAAACAACGTCAGGAAATAGTAATTCTGATAAAACGAAACATATTCCCAATATATTTGCAATATATGTTCAATATATTTCCAATGTATGTCTAAAATATTTTCAATGTATTTCCTAATATTTTCACAATACTTCTCTTATATGTCAATACATTGCCAACAAATTTGAAATACATTAGAAGTATTATATTAAAATTGGAAATATATCAGAAATATATTTTGCTGATTGATGATCCATCAACCCAATTTTTTTATAACAATCAATATTTTTTTTTACCAAAAACTAGCAATGTATTTTGAGTAACCGAACGAAATTATAGTGAAAAAGATGATAAATTTTACAGCTTAATGAATGAAATGATTAAAAAATACTTCTAACACTAAAACACAACATGATAACAATGTTTTCAATATTAACGTCGAAAAAGTGACTGCCACCTAAGTACTTGGAATGCAAGAATGTTGACGCAGCTCTTTGAAACTTGTCCAATCCCACCCCTGTGTGCCAGAGCGCGACTCATTAATTGCCGCGTCTGAGATTGTCCCGAAACATTAACATACTATTTTTACCGCCGCTTCATTCAGCGTGACCTGCTTGAACCGACTTCTTTGTTTCGCGAATGCACAATCATGTCCGACACAACGCCAGTCGTGTCATTTGCGTTGTAACTTAATTTGACAGTCGGCGGATTAAGACCGGTCATAATTGCTCGAATTGAATGGGACACTCCGAGTGGGAAAGCCTCGAGTGCACGGCTCGAATACAATCAGAAAAATTGTTTAGTAGATCCAAATAAATATAGTTGGTGTAAGACAAGAAATTTATTTGCAGCAAATAAATAGTCACTTTAAATAAAGGAATTTACTTATAGACATAATTGCAGATAATATGCACCTTTTTTAATTGAAATAGTAAAAAGTTGAAATTTCATTTAAAGGCTGTTTTTAGTGGAAGAAATGATTTCTAATGAAAATATGCACATTTTTATGCAAAATTATGCAAACATATGCAAATAATATACAATGTCCAAAAAATTATGTGAAATGCAAAAGATATGCTAATATGCATTAGTTGCTATGCATATTAAACGGTGTATTTTGTTTGATTAGAAATATTATATGAATTTGCATATTATCCGCAGTCTATATGATAATGATAACTTTCTGAAACGAATTAATTTACTTGCGGTAAATAAATTTTTTTCTGGGTGTAGACCGACGCGAAAATTATTCGCCTGGCCACAAACCCGACGACTTACATATTCAAATCTGTCTTTGCACAGTTGACTGAGGAGGCTTAAGAAGCCGAGGGCGGTAAACCAGGCGCACCAAAGCACCACCTCATCCATGTACTGCACGTTCAGCACCCCGAACACGAAGATGAACTTGTAAAAGACAAAGTTCCAGAACTTGTCCTTCAAGTGCTGCCGCTCCGACGCCCGAAGTTCCCCAAACACGAGCTTCTGAATGGTCTTGCCAAGTAATATGAGGATGCAGTATGCCATGTTGATCAGCGTCTGCAAACAGTTCCTCGTTTTACAATCTCGTTTATTATTCGGTTCATTATCAGAAAGAAAATTCATGAAATATGGTCAAAAAATTTCACAAAGCAAATATAATTGAAAAAATATAAATAATATAAACAAACTAATGTAAAGAATATGTAAATTGTTTATAAATTGCTATAAAATCTACGTTCCTAACCAAAGTTTACCTTATTTACATAAATTCACTAAGTGACTGAAAATACTATTATCATTCTTGCCATTTACAATAAAAATAATACTCTCATTGAACATCTTAATTTTTTAAAAAAGAAATTCTCGCAAATATATCTTGATCCATTTTCTCAGTGTAATCATGCTATTGACTGCTAATCGCAGAAATGAAACCAATGACCCAACATCTCGTTTACTGTTCGATAATACAAAAAATACTTTTTCCTTCGGGTAACGTTTTTTGCAACCACATGTTAATTTGCAATTGTCACGGCGAAGGCGGGGGAAATGTGTCAAGTTGATTGCGAAAAAAGAGCTTGTGCGCGTGTAGTTACACGCGACGGTATAGCTCTGGGAATTGTCCGCGCTTGCTAGCAGCAGCTGATGCATGCGCTTCAAAGGAAAGTACTTTCTATTTGCAAGGAGACTGCGAGAAAATAGACGGACGCATTGCGCGCATTTCTACGGACGTTTTGTTCCGCCCAACAGTCGTTACACTGTCTTTTTCTCGTACCTTACTTTTTATCCCAATTCATTGCGCAATTAGATTATTATTTTCACATTACATATTTTATTTGTACAAATAAAAGGTTCTTCAACTTGTTTACACTTTCGTAGAAAAAAAGCTTGCAATATTAATGCGAAGCTAATTATTTGCAAAGAAATCAGTTTAAATATAAATGTTTTATTTTTAAAAATGCGACATTGATTTCCTATTTCAAACTCGGATAAACGTATTGAATTACATTTCAATACTTTCGCTGTAAGCTGAATGAGAGAAACAATTCTACAATTGCACCAGGTGGATCTATTCTGCGGAACCAACAGTTCGAATTCGATATTGGATACAGTTAAAACTCATTGTTTTAATCAGAGGGAATGACAAAAAAAATAAACTTATGATTAATATTTACACTTCTGACTTGCACCTTCATATCTGTTTAACAGACATTTTACTCTGATAAAAGGAACAAATAATATAAGCAAGATGCGGATACACCATATAATTTCATCTCCTTGACTTTCATTTTGTGGAAGAAAAATATGCTATGCCAAAAATATGCAGCAAATGAGAAACAGAATGCGGGGAGGGGGGTGTTGGATAGAAGACGCAATTAATGTTATCCGTTGGATCGAATGCATGTTTTTGCTGGCGGACTGCTTTCTCCGCGCCTGCTAATGGCATCGATGATAATCTTTGCCAAAAGATCGTGAACGTAACGCGATAAGTGATTTGCCACTCGTAGACGTGTGACGATGATCCCGAGTCGAAGTGATTTCGAAAGATTTACTTGAAATACACTACGTCATACACTGTAGAAGAGACTGTAAATATACAATGCACTTTACAGTATAAACTGTAAAAAACCTACATTTTAAATGTAATGTCACATGTGAGATTCAAATTTTACTGTAAAGTTACACACAAATTAAAAATGATTCAATTTCAAAGGATAATTTACATATATTAAAGTGACAATGATCTTCAAATAAAAGTTTCCCATATTGTGAATAAGTGCAAGAGAATTTTCGAAAGAAAATCACAAAAAGGCCATTTATTCGCGTGAATTGTAACCTTAAACAGCGCATTTCGTAGAAATAGTGTGAGAATAAGTTTTTTTAATGTAATTGCGAAGCATAACACATTTCGACAAAAATAACTGAAATGCATTTGATTTGAGGTTAGAGCGATATTTGTGATAATTACATTGCACACTACAGCTTAGGTACAGTCGAACCGTAATTTCACAATTCTTTAAATTTAAATTATATATATTTACAACTGGTGTCAAGTATATACTCTTGAATTTTGCAGTAATTTTTTTACAATGTAGAGCGATTCGTTGGCGGGCTTTCACTTCGCAAAAATCATGTATACATGTATCAATGTGCGTTACGTAACACGTAACTGCGTGGATTGAGTCGCACTATACAAAGTGGAAGTATGGTAAATAAACTAATCAAGTTACGATAACACGCTCTTTATAACTTTTCTGCCGCGTTCTATGAAGATGATGCTAATTGCCGTTGCATTATGGTTCTGATATATGCAACAGGGTCATTGAAGGTCCCAGAAAGACAGAGAGAGTTTAGAATGATTTCTACGGTAAAGTCGCTAAGATTAATCAGTTGGGAGAAGATTGAGAGTGACGATGAGTAGAAAGTAAGTGGAATCACGGAAGGTCTTGTGCCAATGAACGAAATTCGGTCACTGCCAACGTTGCATTTGTCATCTTAAGCTGAAAAAGATCTTTCTTTTGGATGAAAAGAATTCGTGCCCAAAAACTAAAATAGTTTTCATTTAATAGGAATCCTCTTGTCAGAAAAGGATTTGGTTGCAGGGCAAAAGAACATTCTCTTTGGTAGGAATTCTCTTGGATAGGAATGATTTTTAATCAAAATTATTATTTTTCCTCAATTTATACGCCATAGATGTTAAATGTCTTTGGGTCTTGAGAATTGAAGCATTGGACCTTTCTAATGATATAAATAAATGCATTTTTACTACTGAAAAGATTAACATAATTCCTCTTAGTTATTCGGTCATGTTATTTGCCATTCCCAGGATTTCTACACGGAGAGAAAAGTTGTCTTAATTATTACTATATTATATGGCATTCCGAGGACGAAGCTTCCTCTCTTAGTATTTGGTACATGTAGTTCTCATAATTTTCTCGTATTATTTTCAGTTCAAATTATATTTGTATAGTAAACGAAAATTCTATTTCTTAAAAAAAGTATTTTCCACACAGAGTCTCGACCCCGCGATCTTGAGGTTTACAGCCAGGGACTCTTCACCTTCACCACCGACACTGTTGACATTCGAGGCATTCGATCTTTCTTTTGTTTGAATCAGTGCGTCATTTATTTACAGCATTATTTGACCTTGCGTGAAAGCAGTCTTTACTAGGAATTTATCACAAGTTACTACAAAATATAGTGGTTTATACTGTTTTGGAAGCTTCGTCCTCGAATTACTACAAAATATAGTACTTTTTGATAAAATTTTTCTCTCCGTGTATAATGCAGTCTCTACACTAGAAAAAATACAGCTTTGTATGTATCTAGTTTTTAAACGTTCAGGCGATTATGCACTGAGAAAATACAGTTGGTTGCCACAACCATGGAAAACGGGTTGCCGAAAAAAATTGGTTGGAAAATAGTTATTTATGCAACAAGGGCGGTAAGTATGCAACAAGGGCGGTAATAATGGCTTACCGCCCATGTTACATACGTAATTTTATGCATCAAGGGCACGGTGAGTGAGCACTGACCGTCGGTT
>JABFPB010001505.1:0-24839 GCA_022817645.1 Ceratoteleas bidentatus | reverse complement strand
TAACTTTGACAAAAGTACGTTTGAAGAGGTGAAAATCGTTTTTTTGCAATATAAAATTAATCGGTGACAATTTATGTATCAAAGTTAGATGTACATCTTGGGAAATGACTTAAACATCACGATTAAAAATATATATACTTAAGTTTCATTATTTATATTTTTTATTGAAGTGTCCCAAGGTACAATGCGTCCCAATGTACAAGCCTCTCCCCTACATACTGTCCACCAAATAATCATTTTCGAACAATATCGCTCAAAAAATTCGCCATATTGGCCGTCTTTTTGAAGTTTTCAAGAAATACAAATATGTCTTAAATTTCAAAAATGCAACAGTATTTCTCAAAAAATCTAGATTCCTAAGTCTTAACATTTCCCCGCTGTTAAAGTTTGGGTTGTTTTTGCTCTCTGTAATAACGACCTCCACTTAACTGTTTATCTCGAACAAAAATAATTAACTATTGCAAATGGAACGGCTAATGGAACCTAAAATTCATCCGTAATTATTTCTAATCTCACCGTGAGATGCAATAAAGTTACGCATAAACAATCGAGCTCATTAGCATTAAATAGAGTATAAAAACATTCGTCTAGAACGGTTTTACAGTTCGGTTTGAAAGAAGAGCAAATCTAGCCTACGCGGAGAACAAAAGCGAGGCAGTGACTTATCGCTCATTAATCGTGGGATTGTGATTTATTATCTCGAGTGAAAATGGCCATTTCCACACAGAGGGTAGTAATTATGTTGAGTTCACAAGGTATTATTACAGGGAGGCCCCGGCTAGCCGTGCGCGTAATCGCGACGTTAAAGGCGAAACGTTCGTGTGTAAGTAAGTACGCGCGGAACCGGCTCCGCTAAGATTGATTTACAAAGTATTAATTGCCTTCTACGCGGAAAGAGCGGCGGCGTAACATCATACCGCTTGATCGTACGGATCGCGCCGAATTCATTCTATTTCAATTTCTGTTTCGCAATTAACGTCAAAGTCAAACAACTTCCACGAAAAAACGGCGGATATTTATGGCCACGTTGTTCCGCGTTGCGAGATAATAGAGCCACTTGGCGATCTATCCGCGATTTTACCGTTATGGAAAAATGGCGAAAGAAGCGGTCGTATTTGTCTCGAAACAATGCGATTGCAAAACGGGGTTTCTACGTTTGACTTTGATAAAAAGGTTTTCGGATTTCAGGTTAAACATGTTGGGGAACAATTCGTTATGTTGATTACTCGAGTTTCGACTGCACTTATTAAGTTGCTTTGTTTTCAGTGGTACCACAACTTGGAATGGCGATCTGATTTTTAAATTTTCTTGGCAAAATAGTTGCCCAAATATATCACTTCTCGATATATTTAAAAATATAATAAAAATAGTTTAACGAAAACAACAGTTTTAATCATTACGTCAATTCGCGTTAGAATAGTAACCAGCAGAGCTTTTCTCTCTTAAACGTAAACATGAGTACGAAAATGTACATGGACTCCATTCGACTTAAAAATACTCTTGGACGACCCTATTTTAGTATTGCCACGGAAAGCCTGACCTACAGAAACTATAAGCAAATCTTAGACTCTCAGCGGGTAACGCCTCATTTACGTTGAAATATAAACTTTATACCGTTCAGCATAAATAGCCGAATGTCGAATAGCACAGTTAGATATTTTTTCCGAAAAACGCTTTTCTGGCTCATCAATGCTATTTCTCCACCAGACAATGTGATAAACAATTTAAATTCATCGGCAGACCTTTCGAAATTTATCGTTGCAATGCGAAAGCGACGTCTTCCACGGACGAAATCAATAACAGGATTTAACGTGCGAAAAATTTTTTATCAGACCGGCCTACGCAAAAAGCATGATTACAAGACGCTCACCTACTCAGGTGCTGATTACAAAACGCGCAACAGGTAAAAATGTGACGTAACGTGCAATATTGAACGATTTGAGTAATGACGCGAGATGATATGCGTTATCCTCGGATGGACGCCTAAGGCCGGTTAATTGTAATCGGAGAAATAATGATTGATGCAAGCGAGCGCGCACGCAAGCTTCGTCAGATTATGATGTCTAATCATGCAAAGCGATGCAAATGCACGTACACGCGAGTGCGCGTCGACTCGAGCTTTACGCCTCGAGACCTCGACGTTTGCGCGTTGCTTGTGGCAAATTGAAACATTAATCCGCATATCCTTCTTGCCGCTGATTAATGTCATCAAACGGAATAATTGTCGCGCTCTTTTTTTCGCCTCCGTCCCATTCCGCCGTCGGAATCAATTATTCTCTTGCAGCGCGTTGCGAGAACCACTTTCAGATTGCCATTTATAAATTAGTAACGACACTTATTCATACACTTTTCCTCCGGACAAACGTCAACTAGGACAATGTCGCTGCTAACTTCTTTATTTAACTCCTCCTCAGCTCCTTTCACACGTTCATCTCGTGCTTCTAAGTTTTCGCGTCGATTTTTGAACCACTTTTTCGCGTGAATTGTTAGTCGTATAATGTTTTTCTACCAGTGCAAGTATAGCCTCCGTTTTTGCCGAACCATAACCGCGACATGGTAATTTCCAGATATATTTCCGCGAGCATTTCTCAGGAATCACATCGGCAGAACGTACTAAGCGAAAGCATCTTGGTTATGACCGAACCGTTTATCCTCGCATCATTTATTTCGAACGCTCGCGAGAAATATACAGTGCAATGGATAACCGATATTACGCGACGAATAATATACTCCGCCGCGATTCCGACTACGCGATCGTAAGTTCAGCTTCTGCTTCGTAGCAGTCGATGGGCCGATTTGTAATTTGATCGGACGCGAATATCGGTCGCGGTATGCGACTGCAATTAATCGGTCTGTTGTTCTCGCGAGGTTCCAGGGCTCGAATTCCAGCAATGAAATCTGGCGCTCGAAAGAGAGGATAAAAAATGTCTCCGCGATAACGCGAGAATTCTAAACACTGACAACAGACCCGAGGGCGAAATTCGCCGGCAAAATCGCGGGAAATGAGTCGCCTGCAGTGACGATTCCGTCGACTTTTTTCCGTGCTAATGAGCTTTTCAATCGAACCGACGTCTCATCTCGAAAGATATTGGGTTAATTCTGTCATTAAAAGTCGAGAGCGATTCAACTGTAAGAACTTTAACAAAAAATGTGGCTCATTGTTTTTATTGTCGAACTTTCCATGTAGAAAAGTCGACGGTTTGCCGATTTTAACAATTTCGTCAACGTTGGCACAATGTCGGCGACCATTTTTTTTTCCACAACGGTGGAATACATTCTGAGACGAGTGTGTTCCGTTGTTGGCATACAAAGAGCCTATCATGGGCCAATGGTTGGCCCAAGATTTCCAGCTGACGTTTAACCAACAGTTGGCACAACGTTGGCCCAGCATTGTACCAAACATTATATATTATCATCAAACAGTCAATTGCCAGACATGAACCTTACGGTCGGTGCAATGCTGGCCCAACGTTATTTGCCGACGATCGACAACTGTGCTTACCCAGTACTGGGCCGAATGTTGGGAAACAGTTGGCCCACGACCGGCCCAGCATTGGTCCTTGGCTGACCGACGGGTGAAATTTTCGGTACGTGATCCAGTAACACTGACCGTTGGCCAATGTTGGCACTACATCAGCCGCCAATTGCTGAACACATTGCTGGCCCAACACTGTCCCGTTGTCGGCGTACAAACGAGTCTATCGTGGGATGACGGTTGGCCCAGAATTTTCAAATGATGTTCAACCAACGGTCGGCGCAACGTTGGCGCAGCACTGGTACAATGACAAAACATTCCTAAGGTTTATATGTGTAATTTCAACTTGTTGAACAAGAAACATCGCAGCTCAATGGTAAGGTTTAGCCGTATTCCAAGAGACGACGGTTCAATTCTTCAAACTTAATGTTTTCCGTCATAAATAATTACTAAAAAAGTTGAAATAATTACCGCCATAAATAAAATAATAAATAAAATAATAAACGTAATCATAATAATGTAATTATATAACATAATAAAGCGACAATAATTATTTTTTATTTACAAAAATAATTAGTTGACAATAGGTCGCCAGCGTTGGTCCAAGCTTAGTAGCCAATGTTGGCCCAGCATTGGGGGCTAACGTTGAACCAATCTTAGGAGGTAACGTTGGGTCCTACGAAAATATTGTGACGATTCTATCTTAGTCCGATCTCGGGAGCCATCTGTTGGCCAACGGTCGCCGACATTGGGCCGACGCTTGGCGCATTGTTTTTTTTCTACATGAGTTGAAAGTTGCGTCACTTTTAGGCAAATGTCGAAAGTCTCTTTTACACTTTATTTTAGACAATTTGTTGTCTAAAATAAATGTGTGTAGAGGATCAACGACGAAAAATTGTCAAAATTGGTTGAAACCTTTCCCAAAATCCTCCCTTAAAACTGACGTTTTTTCGCCCTGCTTTGTTTATAAAAAATGTTTCTGAACATCTGAAAAAATTTCCTCTGTTATTAGGGCGTAAGTGCAATTACCCCACACAATTTCCGAGAGATTCATTCATAATAATGGATTTTAACCATTTTCGCGTGGAGTCACCTTAATGATCGTGAGGTTATGGTTCCGATGCGTATGTATCCGTACATCATGGGGCATTTAGTGTAATATGGGCGCACAAAATATGGTATCCTGAACGGGAACACCACGTATTAGGAATCTTGGAGGAACTTTAAGGCCACGACCTCGAATTATGTTAAAACTCGCACGTATTATCTGACCGCCGAGAACCAGGTGCACAACATAAGCTGTAACCGCACGTAGTTGCATCACTCGGCGCATAAATATGGATTGAGCCACCGGCCGGCAAAATAATGACGAACGGCGCTGTAATTAAGTAGTTGCTGTTTCACAAGTAGCCTCGCGGTACGATAAATATATGACAACAAAAACCATATGGCTCTGCACTTGAACGCAGAAAAATTATCGCACAGACCGAGCGAACTCGGCCGGAGTTGCGAGCAGCCGAAGACGTATCTGCCTATCTTTCGACGAGCCGCAAAAAGCACCGCGCTGTTGCGTAATCGAACGTTGCGCACGGTTCTTTCGAAAGATGAACAAATCGTGGCGCACTTCGCGCGAAATAGTTTCACTTTTATACATTTTCCTCGCTCGTTGCGTTACTTTCGAGCGCGGAGTTTCACTTGCGAGAACGCGAGTTGGCAGAGGCAACACGTAGGCGCGGGCATTGGGTGTCAGATAGGTGTCGACGATGTGAGTTGGTTAAGGAGGTTCCGACACGATCTCTTTCATAATGAGCATGTGTTGAAAAAAATTTATATTGTAAAACAATAAATTTCATGCGAGAAAACGACAATTAAAGAAAATTCACTAGCTGGATGTCGTGAAAAAAACTATTTAAGTTAACACTTTGTTGTTTGTCACTGATTACAAAACGTACCGACGATAAAATATCGATGACCAAAAGTTAAAAAAAATGAAAAAAGTTGTCAAACTTAAAAACAGTATTGCTGTATTTGCAATAAATTAGTTTTTGTGTTTCGGATGTTTGTGACAAAAGCGGTTATTATTATTCCTGGACCGAACATTGGTCACTTATGGATGGGACCATGTTGATTCAACTGAAAATTGAATATCCAAATATCAAAGAAATTTAAACTATAAACCATTCACAGACACACAGAGAGAAATTGTGTTAACTGTAGCTACAACGTGGAACTGTAGCTACAGCCTGGAAATAGTTCGCAGGTGGAACTACTACAGTCAATGTTCTAAATAAAGTTGCTACAAAAAAGATTCTAGGTCATTTTAATTGAATTTTTCTCTCAGCGCAGTAAATCTTGTGTGAAAAATATTTCTTTTCTAAGAACTGCCCGACCGGGCTCATAATTAGTCAAATGATGCAATACGAATACGAATTTTTTATATTTTCGTTTAGTCAGGGGTTGTACAATTTTTTTTACTTTCTGAACATTTAGAAAAAATGTCAACGAGTATACTTTTTAAAATTTCATCATATAATCAAAAAACCAATTTCATCGCCCATCGGACTCAGATTGGGGTCAGAATGGGCCTAAGAAGTTGCTTATAGCTCAAAAGCTAGTCAAATTGAGCTTAAAGTAGATTTTTTGGCAAGGGGCCTCCTTTTTAAAATTTCGTCTTAAATAAAAAACATTGGGGTTAAAGCTGATTTTGAGAAAAAAATGTGTTCGTCCTTTGTGTAGGATGCCCGCGTAAAAATGTAGTAAAAAACCGAACAAATTTTGTGCGCCTATCAGGCGCAGAATGAGCTCAAAATGAGCTTAATATCTTGCTTGTAGCTCAAATTTTTGCCAGGGGTGCCTTTTCAAATTATCGACAAAAATAAAAAAAAAATTTCTTCGCCGATTGGGCTTAGATTGGGATCAAATGAATTTAAGATGATGTATGTAGCTTAAAAAAATGAGTTTCGGGTTAAAGCCTAGTTTGAGAAAAAAATTGTTTTTCGACATTTTATCAAGTCCCTTTAAAAATGTAGTCAAAAACAAAAAAATATGTTTTTGATTAAAAACATATTGTTTTGTGTCGCCTATCGAGTTCAGAATGGGATCAAAATGAGCTAAAGATCTTGCTTGCAGCTAAAAACCTAGTCAGATTGAGCTTAAATAAGATTTTTTGGCAATGCGTCACTTTTATAAATTTCGTCACAAATCAAAAAAATATTTTTCATCGCCGATTGGGCTCAGATTGGGAACAAAATGGACTTAAGATGCTGTAGCTCAAAACCTACTGAGTTTGGGGATAAGGCATAAAAAGTGGAGGTCACTTCCATTATCAAAAAATGCTAGATAAATTGACTACATCGGGCAGTTAATTAGAAATTTAGTTCGATCCTCGTACAAATTAACATTATCACTGTGTGCAGTGACGAAACATTTTTTTCGGACATGTCCAAATAAAGTGTTAAATAGGAAAGGATGGAGATTCACTCGAAAATGGGAAAACAATTAATTGACCCCAATCATTTCTAAATATACTTAGCATCCACAAATAGTCGGAATCAAATAGTTCGATTTTGTTAAAGCTTACCCTGAGAAAATGATATCGTACAATACTATATGTATTGTACGATATCATTTTCTCAGGGTAAGTCGGAATCAAATAGTCGAATCAAATAGTTCGATTTTAACAAAATCGAACTATTTGATTCCGACTATTTCATTTTGTACCGATTTCATATTGTAATGGATACAATATGATTCGTGATGGTACTATGTGTATTGTAAGCATCGATATACATAGTCGCGATACAGGTTATGTTCTGCAATACCAACCTCAACAGTATTATGCTGAGTACGTCTCCTATAAGAAATTATGTTCTAACATACCATTGTCCAATATTTGCATATATATTGTCTAATGCTCGATTTGAGTTATATTAGATTATATTTAGTCAATTGATTGCTACATATATTGCGCAATTATTGACTAATTTTTCTGATTGAGTCAGTACATGGTTACTGCCGTACTATATGCATTGTATTCTTTACAATATTATTGTGTCGCCCATTACTATACGATATTGTAACTGTTACAATATAGGTTGATATCCGTTACAATATCATTTTCTCAATGTACCAACGACGTAATAAGGTGCCATTAGGCAAAACGATCAGGTGATCACCCTTCGATCAGTATCTTACTTTGACAGTGCTAAGGGCTTAATCAGGGATATAGCAATTTCTCTATTTTCAGGAATGACGACTTAATAGTAGCCTAGGGACCTTATCGCGAGCTGAGCAAATAAAATCGGTTTGATTTTAGTGTTACATTTTTACGAGATATGACAGTGATCCAGAAATTATCGGCCTACCGAACATTTACATACCTCGTTCAACTTTGAAAAATCATTACACAGTTAAGCTGCGTAACGATTTATGACTCGAAATGTAGAATATAGTTTTCATGCATTTGTCTTGCAGTTAAACAAGAACAACTTTTAAGGTAATTATCATTATGATTCTATCGTAAGTGGTCGCTTTCTACCAAGAAACTTAAAGTCTGGTTTCTCGTTAAGTAATTTTAACCTTTGGTCCTATCATAGCAATATTAGTACAAACCATCAAGTGTAGATACAAAATGTTAGATATATATTTTAAACGCAAAATTGCGACAATCACAGAACATTTTTAAACATTTCAGAAAAACTAAGTTAAAAAACTAAGATAATAACTTCAGCTTTTCAAACGTACAACCAAAACTTAAAAACAATCTTCTAACTTATTTAATTTTACAAATTTTCATTAAGAATACAAGGATCGATTCTCAATAAGCTATATCCCATTCAACAACATTTTAATGCATCACAAAAAGCATCCCTTCATTCAACCAAATCCCACTCAACTAGCACGTGTCGCGCTGTTAAGGTTGCAAGATCGATGGGTAATTTTCATTCATTATTCGCAATTCTCGAATAACTAAACAGAGTTATTAGCATAACGGCACTCCGCCCACGATTTAGAAATATATAAACCTGTGAATGGGGTGTAACTTTTTGTGTCATTGCTACCAACGTTTACACAAACACCAGCCTACATTTTGCAAAATAAAAAATCATCCCAATACTCAATGTTTACGTACGTATAATGCAATTCGTCCATTTTCGCGAAAACCTCGGCTCATTCGTCGCGACATTGATTCAACTTTGACAATAAATCGCGAAATTTCATCACTTACTGTAAATAACGCAATCCCTGTTAAGCACAATCAATATGCAAATTTGATCGAAACCTCGTTAAATGTTTATACTAAGTATAATTTAAATTTATCGCCGCCGAGCGCTCGTTCGTTAAGTCACGCGTGGCGCTTGATTTATAAATAACGCGGATAATTATTTAGCAATCCACCGCGGCTTTGTCACAAAAATGTTTCATCATTGCGCTCGTCGCGGTTCCTTTTACTCGCCAACATCTGCAAATATTTTGCAACGTCGATCAAACGCCATTGTATCGTAACACACTGATGCAACGAAATCTGTTTGCCTTGCATTGTGCAACGCGTTCAACGGACAAGGAAGCCCGACGAAAAATCGCGCGCCTTTGCGCTAAAAGTGCGGAAACGTTCGACGTCACGCGCGATTACCGCGCCGATCGGGAGTAATGAGTGAAAATTGATCCGCGGGCCGAATAACTTCGTCATTTCCTCGGCGATTAGCGGCCGGCGCAAATTACAATGAAACGCAGGACCGATAATGCGCGCGAACGTTACTTCGCACATTCCGCCGTTTCAATTCGTTCGCTTTCTGTGGTATCATTACGGTATTAATCGCATTTTTCCGCGAATCCGACTTCTGCTTATAATCGAAGTAATTAATGCCTCGCTTCAATTCTGGGATCGATTATTTTCAGTCGACAAAAAATACGAGCGGTGAACGGCCGTAATTATTGCGAAATGCGGGTGTCCGTTTTTGCAAGCGAAATTGTAAGAACATTTCTTTCTTTATACAACATTTTTTGTGAATGCAAGAATTGATTTCTTAAGGGGCACCTTGAAGAGAATATTTTTATTTGCGGTCATTGTCAACCGATTTTTTTTCATTTTTTTTATTTGGCGGCATATTTCAAAGACGTGCAACTTAAATCTCATTAACCATATGATCATATTCAAAATGGTTTTTACAAACACTTATCCATTGCAGGAGAAACAAGTGGTACTACGAGAAAGTCAGTCGAATGAAATTTGGAGGTGTACCACTGGTTCATAGTTCAGTAATTTGATATCTAAACCATTTGATACATTGGAAAAAAGAGCGTTTCAGGTATCAAAAGTCATAAAACTGATTTTCAAAATTGTAATTTTCAATAACACGAATATTTTCGAATAATCAATTTTTGGATAATTTGTTACCAAACCTTCCTCTTAGAAGGGTAAAAGTAGTATAGCATTATGCACGTTTTATCGTAAAAATTTGAACGATACCTTCGTCGCGGAAAAATCGATTTTACAATTTCGCCAGACATTAAATAAATAAGATATAATACATGTGAAATGTGCACCAAAGTTAAAGTTTATGGCGGTCGTGTATGCGCGATAGCAAAGCAACGCTACGGGCGCTCGCAGACATCGCGATGCGATGCATTGGTGCGCACGTCATTTCTATTGGATGTCATGCATACTGCACGATCCTAATCTGGGGTTACGTTCCTCTTCGTTCGCCTCTCTTATGTCTTATCGCTTTTTTATACCTTTTATGAAATAACTCTTCTCAGTTCTTCCAGAAACAACCTAACCCTGACTCGGGTAAACGTCGTATCACAGCTATCGGAATTCAGAGTATTTCTCGGCGTGAGCCTGGCGCGGCTCGAAAAGCGAGAACGAGAAATAGATAGCTCCCTGAAAATCGAGGAAATGCCAATTAAATTATTCTTGCGGGAGCTGTTCATAATTCACTAAGTGGGTTATTAATTGCAGATAAGACGGCTTCGAATAAACTTCGTTTTCTTGATCGCGTAATCTCAATGGCGTGTCACGTTCGGATTTGTAACATTGTCGATACCGATATTTTAAGAGGTGGCGGAGAGACATTATTTATTGATTCTATTCGTCGTTTTGGAGGTTTTTTCTTCGCGGTGGGAAAAGGAGGTGTCAACACTTGGAAACAAGTTGATTAATTCAGGAATGGAAACATTTAATGGATAATGATAATGAAATTTATTACGGAAAGAAGTTTGAATTTTTTCAGAAGAGATATATTTGTTTAAATAAAGATGTAAGTGTTTCCAGTTGAGTGCAAGTTGAGTACAAAGTGGTAAGATACGATCTAAAACTTTTATATAGCGAACCAATGACGAAATGATTCATATTTCTTCAAAAAACAATAAAATGTCAGTCAATTCTGCCTAACGACTAATAACAATAATCAGAAATAATTATATCCCTCGCATTAAAACGTGATATCATTCGTCCAATTTCCTGGAATTGTAAAAAAAGTAAACTTATGCAAGCCATTAATTATGACGAAATTCAAAACCTCGAGCGCATTAGAACAAATTACTATTCCTCGCGTTAACGACGACATTTCAATTTCCCACTAGCCCGTGTCCTTAAAAGTGAACTATTTTCCCACACTGAACAACGCGCTGGAAAAACGCGACGGCCAAGGTCTGGAAACAAGGATTTCATGCTAATACCGTGGATTCGTTATTAATCGCGGATTATCGAAAAGCTCGTTAGCTCGCGCTATTAAGGACTCGCGACAAGGTGATAAAGTAAACGTGGGAGAACTGGCGCCGAAGAATGCGTAATTGTTTTGAAATGGAATCGGTTAAGCTTAGTGGTTTCGCGTGGGAAGTGTAGGTGGCCAATCGCTAGACTGCGAATAACTCTACAATCAGCTTTCATTTCGTCCGTTTATCAAGCCGCTTTGCGCAACGTCGATGCATTATTAATTTGCCGTAAAAAACCGCTGATAAAGACGTTAAAATCGCGTGAAATCGCGATTCGGCTGCCGCCGATTAGCCGGCTTTAAACCGCCGATAAACGAGTTAATTTCATAACGCGGCGCGTTTGTAATCGCCAGTTACGCAAGCGGATATCGTTACGATTATCGGCGCGATAGCGTCGCCCCCGAAGATGTCCGTTCGGGGGCCAATTAGCCCGACCGAATCGGCGCTCGCTGGCGCGAAACGTCTGCGTCTAATCGCGCATTGTTCGGCTTCGCGCCGATAGCGTCGCGAGACGACAAGTGCGCGCGCGACGGCAGGTTGACAATTTCCCCGTAAGATATTAGCTATTTGTTCGCCGGGTAATAAGTACGTTCGAACAGGTACACACATAAATATGCGTTGCGTGCGGTGTAATTCAAAGTTACACTCCAGATAAAGTTGCCGATACATTTACAATAGCGGGAATGTTGTGCACTTGTACCACGCGTGGCGCATACCTCGGACGGCGCGCGTTTCACGAAGCCCGGCGATACGCTGATTTATCGAAACAGCTTTATCCGAGAAAACCTTTCGCCTCATTCATGCCTCAATTTAATTACCCTGCATCATTTCCTGCTCCGATATTTCGCATTCCGCGCGCATTAGTCAACCGTCCCGGCACACTTTTTCCGCCGACGCGTTGTTTCGGATTAACTTATTTATTTGTCCCGTCGACGGGGCGCAAAAACGCGCTGACGATATGCGCGCGCCGTGAGAAAAATATCGGAATTAAATCGACCGTGTAATGCATTTGAATTCGAAGCATTCAATTCGACACTTTGCATTGCGATATTTGAATTCAATTATTTGTCGCGTATCGACGCGCCGCGTTCAGCTTGAATGCCGCTCGGCGAAAAATTCACAGCCCGACGTGAAATTTTAAATTTTGCCTCGCGCAATGTCGACGCGCGATCGTAAATAGGGAAATTGTTATCTGAGAGCATTTTCGACGGAAAGAGAGGGAATTGCGCTACTTCTGATTTGTTCAACTTAGGGCGAGGTTTTCATTTTTTTGGTTGAAAACGACTTCTAGATGGGCGAAATACCTCCGTTTACATAATCTTGTCCTTATTTGTTGTTTTTTTTCCTAAACAGGATTAATTTTAAAGGTCAAGAAAAAACTAAACTCGGAATTAAACTTTGGTAAGGTCGCCAGCATATTAGCTTTGAACATAAAAAGACTCCGCACAAAATGCAGAAAAAAGTGGTCCACGTCAAACTGGCTGAAAATATGGTGAAATATTCTTCAAACCATTCAAATTAATGAATCAGTAGTCAGGAAACGATATTATACCTGGATTTTTGTTATACGTATCAAAAACTTTGGAAATTGTGTAAAAATCTAAAAATACTATGGGCGTATCATATATGTTTTTCTAAGCAATTAATGGCTCTGAAGGGAGAAGCAACATTTTTACTTCGGAGCAGTGGTCAGAATCCATGTTCCTATAGGAAAATGGGAGTCGGGAAATTGAATTTTAGAAATTTTGATTTTTACCCAATTTCCAAGGCTTTTGATGCGTATAACAAAAGTTCAGTCATAGGATCGTCTCCAGACTATTGATTCATTAATCTGAATGGTTTCAAAAATATTTAACCAGTTTCAAGAATTTTTTCAGCCAATTTGACGAGGACTACATTTCTCTGTATTTTGTGCGGGGTCCCACACTACAAAAACAGGTGTCTTATTTTAAGACGTTTTTGGAGAAAACACATGAAAAGTGTCTCAAACGAAGATGTTTTTTGATAAAAAAGACACTAAAAGCGTCTAAACGTTTTTTTCGACTTTGTTTTTCCATGCATCCCACTATGCATCTTAGATTTCTCACTATGCATCCCATAGTGAGAAATCTAAGTGGTTAAAGTTACCACTTAAATTGTACGAGATACCACTATAGTGGTATCTCATACAACTAAAGTGGTAACTTTTACCACTTAGTTTTCTCAGTGTACAGTTAATTTCAAAATCGCCGAATTCCCGAAGATTTTCTTCGGATACTTCCACCTTCCATAGCGGATAATCATAAACTCGTCATTTTTGTCGCATTTGACCCGAATCCACGTGCAAAAGTCGAGCCAGAAATAGCGTTCGGTAGCGCGCGCCAAACTGATCCCGGCGGCGCAGCATTGAGCTCAAACACGGCAAATTCGTTCAATAATGCAACATTATTAAAACGGTTATTCATTATTCGCATTATTCGTCGAGTTTCGATATTCCGTAATCACTCAAGTTGTATTGTGCTCTCGTGTAATACTCGCTTCGTTTCTTTCCTCCGCGGAATGTGCCGTCTTGTTTGTTCCGTCCTCGTCTCTATCTCTCATTCGGTCTATACGCATGCATATTCCCTTCGATCAAGCGCATCACGTCCTTCTTCTTCTGCCCTCAACTCGTGCTTCATTCTCCTTCAAGCTCCCCGTCCTATCCCATTCTATCATACTCTCGATAACTCGATAATATTACACGCGAAAACCACTTCCGATGTGCTCGCTCAGACAGCGAGCCACTTGTGCGAGCAAATAACCACTTATCGGAAAACCGAGTTTATTTTCGCGAACACGCGATGAAGGCTTACATGCATCGGCTATGAACTTTTCTTTTCAGACTCCTTCGTCGGCGTATCTATTATGCGTTGGGATTTAGGCGCGCCGGCGTTGCGCCGCAACTCGGTCACGATTCAAAACCGGGACTCAAAACCCGAAAGAACGGCCTTTCGCCGGAAAAAAGTCGCGGGCAAGATTAAACGCAAGTTTATTTTCCATTAAACGCCGCGGCGACGTACCACCGATAACGGTTTCGCAAATTCGCATGCATCCGCCGAAAACGCGTGTCTCGTTACCGAAGCGTATCGAACTATCAAATGGGATTTTTAATCTCACGCGTTGATCGGCGCAATGCAATTTTCCGCGACATTGGGCTCGCGCGTCGCGCTAATCAAATACGCGCGCCGGTCTGTTTGGTCGAATCCCGCGGAATTGTTTCGCGACATATTAAAAATTCCGCGCGCCGAAATATGTGGCGCATTCGCCGCACGTTTGCGCGCATTCCACCGTCACCGTTTCTGGGACTTTCGACGGAGATATTAAAAACTGTGGCTCATATTGCAGGTCCTGAAGGAGGTGACCGATGCTCGGGACAGTCAGCTATCTGAGCTGAAAAGCCTGTTCGAGCACTTGGAGAAACACCGGAGCTTGCAGGGATACGAAGGAGAGCGATCCGAAAGGTAAGAAATACAGGGAGAACCGAGAAAAAACGTATGATCAACTTTATTGGTCATATGTTTTTTTCTTTGTCATACGTATTTTACTTACAGATTTTCTTTTGTCGCCAATACATCAAAGTACAACAAACAACAAAAAGTGAAAAATTAATTTTAGACTATGGCTTCATATCGTGTTTTATTGAAGTATCTATTAGTATCTTCGCTTATCTTGAAGTATCTTATACATTGTTTAATATTCGTAATTCGTCTTCCGATAACGGTCAAATTAAAAAACCGTTATCTTAATAGTGAACAAATTGATTATATGTTAATTGCTGTTTTCGGCGAAACTCGAAATCTCTCCTTTATTGGTCACTTTTTGATCACTTTTTGATCACTGTTTGGTAACTTTCTGATCTCTATTTGATCTCAAAAATGAAATCCGGTTTCAGCACTTTCTGATCGCGTATGATAAAGGCGATATCAATTCCTAAGCATAATTTCATCTATCGTGAATCTTCTTTTGATCACTGCAACTATATTCTAGTTCTAATTTCTGATGGTAATTAATATTCAAAATTATATTTGAATTTCCTGGACTTTTATCTGCGTGTAAGCGGCTCGTCGGTGCAATTTCCTTTGCCAGCGTGCGGATTTGAGCCCTGCGAGTGATGATTGAACATCGCGCGCGGCGTATTGACAAGTCCTTCGCCTTGTTCGCATTTTTCCCTTTTTGACAAACAAATTACCGGAGTCGCGCAAAGGTGACGACGACTCGAAAATAAAAATTTCCAACCTCGATTGGAAATTGATTGGCGCGCGACTTTTCCGGACAGACGCGCGTGGTCCGAGACGGCGGAAAGTGTTTCGCGCGCATATCGAGGATACGCGCGGCGCACTCGGACGAGCGGCGCATACCCCGGGAACACGTGCATAAATTTCTTTATGAGCCTCGTGTCACAAATTCACGACCTGTCGCCGATTTTATTGCCCCGGGGATTGCTCGTCTATAGTCGTGGCTTTATGTCGCTGCTCGATTATGCGACGGGTAACGAAACTTCCGGCTTCTCGAATAAAAGGCAAAGTTCAACGGCTGCGAAGTTCATCGCACGAGAACGAAAACCTGCCGCAGGCACGGGAGGAAGGGTGTAAGCGCATTTCGTCGCGGGATTCGCTCTTTTGTCTTTCGGCCGATTTTTACACCTGAACTTTGCGCGCGACGCCGAACAAACGCGGAATTTTAATTTTGGGGCGGTGCGGGAATCATAGGTTGATCGTGTGAGTTAAGGGGCGTGAGTGGATAAAAAGAGCTGATTTTGTCTTTAATTCAAGTCAAAAGTTCGCTTAAAATGTACATATCGTCTTAGAAAAAGTCTTTTGATTTTTTTGGAGAGGGTATCTTCTATGAAAATTAACCAAAAATAAAAATAAAAATATTGTCACCAATTGATTTATTTTTAAAAATTCTTTTTATAACAAAATGTCGGTTCTTTTAGAACCAAAAGATTAATTTATTTCTTTTGGAAAAATTTGTTTACCTCCTATCAAAACTGAGTCAACACTTCCAAAATAATTGTTGCCTCTGATTTACGTGTCTCTATCTCTCTCTCTCTCTCTCTCTCTCTCTCCCTCTCCCTCCCTTTCTCTCCCGCTCTCACTCTAAAGCATAACACTGATACACAATTATAATTACCACAACTCCTTTCCCATCCTCTCAACCTCCACCTCAAGACCCTAATCCAAAAATCTTCCTCCCCCACCCATCAATCACCCTCCACCCCTCCCAGCCACCAAAACACCCACCCCCGAACCGGTACCACCTTAATTAATACATCGCGCACGCCCATCCCCTTGGTCCCGTGAAATATCGCACAGCGCCACCCAGTCCCGAAGTGGTAACAAACGAATGATCGGCGCGCGATGCGCGATGTCTGGCTCGCGCGCGTATCTCCGCGTAATTAAACGCCGAACGATTAACCGTGATAAATGGTATCGATAAATCAGAAAGTGCGCTTCTTGCCGCCTCCCGCGGCCGTCGGACACCTCGCTCCTGTTCCTCCGGCGATCGCGTGAGACGCGCGCGTAAATAACAATTAAACGCAACCCACGGCGCATTAACTCGCGCCCGAGCGCCCGCGGATTATCGTGACGCGCATAAATCCTAATTACCCGCCCACGGCGCGGATAATTGCCGATAATTAGCGGCGCCGTCGCGCATTGTTCGGCCGCGACGAAAACGTCGTTTTCGTCGTTCGCGTCGTGGGAAAGGTCGGTAGCATGTTTTTGCAAAAAACAATCACCGATCAGTCTTTTCTGGTCAAAAGAAATCTAATTTCCTTCGTAATTTGATAAGTATTTTCCAATAGACTCCTTATGAGAACAAATATCTATCAAATAGATAGATATTTGTAAAACTACGAGTATGCTAACCACGTCTAGCTGGAAAAAGCATACAATTTCATTTCATATCATTACAACCTACCGACTAGATAACTGTCTCAGAAAAATATCCTTGAATAAAATTGAAAACAAATAATTATTCGAAACAGTGAAGATAATTCGGGAGCGCTGAAAACCACCAAGGGTTCCAAGTCAATTCACACCTAGTTAGAGCAGACTGGTCGAACCTAACACTAATCAGTAGACCTAGTTGTTACAACCTGATTCTTTTTTCGTCGTGGCGATGCAATTCGCCAGCTGACGATGCACCGAGTGCAGCAGATTGCACGGAGCATTAGACGGCCTAAGTCCGGCTTCTAAGTTGATTGGGCCCGTAGACCTGCTGTCCACGTTATTAATGGGCCGGCGCGTAATTGCCAATCAGCCGCGTCGCGCTCATTTCCGATAGAAGGGCGCAATCGGCCGGCGCGTTTATTGCCGGCTAATTGCAAGTGCTTTTTCGTCTGCGCCGGCCAATTGTCGGAAGGACGGCCGCCCGGACTCGCAGGTTCAAGGCCGAAGATGAAGTATGCGGCTCGCAATCAGTGGCCGAGCGCGCGCCGGAGCAGGATACAGATAACCGGCGCGGGGCATGCACGCGCGATGCATATGTTATGGCCGGTTGTGTCTGATATATGGCGCACATAGCCGCCCGGCTATCTGATGCCACAGCGGAAGTCCCGTTCTTGCTCAATAAACTGTGCGATCCGCCGGGAATAGTAATTATATTGTGCTCCCGCTGCCTACCTGTCCGCGAGCGACTGGGACGTGTTCATAGGGAAATAAGAAACGGGAAGATTTTTGCGCGAATTCCATGGGGGAGAGCGGAGAGGCAATGCGCAAGGGGCGTGATTTAGTCGAGCAAGGAAAAGTGTCTTTCTCGTTATTCGAGCGGTCTTGGTTTGCAAACTCAGCGGTTGACTATCTTGATGTGGGATTTGTCCCTATATGAAACACTTTGTAATGTTTAGAAAGACGTAGTTGTTTTTAGGATATGTGAAGGATGTTTCGGGTAAGGTGTCACAGATTGATAAGTCAAGAGTCTGAAAGTTATTTTAAAACAATGTTTTTTACGTACAATGTTTTTTACGTAAAAAACATTGTATGTTTAGAACACTAATCCTTATTTTATCTAGTTTTATCTAGTAATCATCGAGTACTATAATAATCTAACTATAATAATCTAACTAGTTAAAAAAATAGTAATGCGGTTACCTTTATCACTTCAGTTTCTGTCATCCCTACACTTTAAAGACTTTTTTAAAGACGTTTTTTGGAGAAAAGACATGAAAAACGTCTGAAACGAAGATTTTTTTTATGAAAAACACACTGAAAGTGTCTAAACATGTTTTTGTAGGCACTTTGTTTTCCCGTGTAGTTTGCAAATTTAAGGAAGTATTTTTCTTTATTAGTGTGAGTGGGTTCGGCGAGTGATAGCAGGAGCTTATTCAAATGCAGAGATTTTAATTGATTTGGAGGTATGCGTTAATTGCGGGAGACGGAGCTTTTGATCGGAGATCAGTGATGGAATTCGTCTGATTTGAGGATTTCTGGCATGAGAGCGGTTGTGGTTGGTTGGAGAGGTGAAAACGGGTAGGGAAAAGAGAACTGATTCATGAAGGGAGGTAGGACAATTTTTATATATGTTTCAAATTTTTCAAGGTTTGGGTAATTTCGGGGTTTCGTATTATTTCAACTAAATATGATTATGTTTGAGGATATGTCCGATTTCAGAGTACGAATAACTCCGTTATATCCTCAGTTTTCACTTCGATGCCTACTTACCATTCACTCTACTTATTTTTTACTGTGCAGACTCTATTTGATAAACCATTCAGCTGGATAAAAATACCGCACATTATGGTAGTCAGTCCCTCATGACGCTAACCAATAATCTACTTCTTTTTGATAACCCAAGCATGTAAAAACAGGTACCCGTTACCTTTTGCAAACAAGACACCTTTTCCGTTCATCCAAATCTGAATGACCTATCTATTTCCATCCTACAATGCCATAAAACAAGATTGCATTCAAAAGCACTCCACAATTTGCGCAAACCAAATAAACAACAATACCCCGTTATTCCGCGCTAACACATTTTCTCCCATATTTACATTCGCAATTTTTTCTGATCTTCATACCTTTTCACCCTATTTTACGGTACAGCAAACCTCGCATTAACCGCTCGTGCCCGCGCTCCGTCTGATCGACCGCACTTCTAGACAAGAATTTGGGAAACAGTCTTTAGCGCTGAAATATTTCGTTCGTGATCGGCGCACCGTAATCATACGTTATCGTTATCAGCATATCAGCGCGCCTCTCGACGATGATAGCTGTTTCAGATTGGGTCGACGCGATAGTCGCGCGCGATCCTCCTCAAGTAGATACCCCGGGGGCGATAAAAAAATCGATCATCAATTGCCGCGCGGGTCGAATTATGGTCAGACCGAATCGAATTATCCACGCCAATTATCGATTTGTAATGGACGCGGCGAAACGCCGGCCGGCTCCTTCGGCGCGAAATAACTGATAAACCGCGACTCTCAGGCAGGCTTAATGCAAATTTATCGGCGCAACGGTCTTTACGATATCGCCATTGGCACGGGCCGGAACCGCCGTCGCGCCGACGAAAAAGCTGACGAAAAACGCGTGTCGGGAAATTTGCTCCCGGTATAACTCGCCCGACGGCCCTGCCCGTCGCGGAACAAAGAAAACGCGGCTGCATTAGGAGATTGTGTTCGACAGTTGTTTACGAGCCGATCGAACTTTGTCTCCTATCAACCTCCTTTTGTGCCGCTCCTTCGTCTTATTTCGCGCGCTTTTTTCGTCCGCGCGTTCCGTCGTTTCTATTACTGCCGGCGCCCGGGCTTCGAAGTAGATGGGTATTTACGCTCGCGCGCTAACATAACTCCGCTCGACAAACTAGCGCGCCCCGCTTGTAATCTCGATGGAGCACTTTTACCCCTTCGCGTCGCCTAACTTCCTTCACCTCGTCCCCGGCGTCGTCGTGTGTAAGTGAGCTCGTCGACAAAATCACTTTATCCTATCTAGTTTCGGTCATGCAATTTTTCTGACGCTCCTTCTACATCACGCCGAATGCGATTTTCTTCGCCCGCCGCCGCTGCCATTCAATGATTAATCCCCGAGTTTTCTATGGGAACGACTGCAAATCGGATTTCGATGTGGGAGGCGAACGCTTATTTACGATGACCGTTTCGAGGCATTTTTCCCGCCGACTAACGATATTGACTAACAAGATTCCACCTTTTCGGGACCGAGGTTCCAATCGGAAGATTGGACCGGAACTGGATTGAGATGCAATCGGAGTCACTTGGAGATATTCGCGATACAAAGGCTTGACAATGCACAAGAAATCTCCAGTCAACACGGAAAAAAATCCTGTTGAAACCACTGTCCTTCTTTTGAGTTCTGGCACATGATTTGGTTTTGAGGTTATCATTAGTCTATCATGTGAATAATGCTAGATATTCACGTTATATCCCCATGTCTAATAAGAACGAAGCAGCAATGATCTCGAAAACTTGTGTCGGTTACAGGCCAGCCTGTAACCGACACAACGATTTTTCCAGGACTTCGCTTGTTAATACCACAATGTTTTTGACATGTGATTATACCAAGTCTTAACCTGCAAATTTTACAAAATGTCTGATCGATCCCCTCAAGACTTTTTTTCAGTGAAAATTCGTGGCTTCCTCGGGGCGAGAGACGTTGGAATCAATAATTGGGATTAATATCGAACGTTTGGAGTAAATTGGCGGGGAAAAGGGATATCAACCTGGAAAGAGTATGTGAAAGTATGCGAAATGAAAATAGAGTCTGCGACCAGATTGATCGCAGACTCTATCCGGGCGGAATCAGGCAAGGATCTGGCTCAAATTGACTGCATCGCCTAAACACGTTTCGCGTTATGATCAAGATCGAGATGAACCTCAATTCCAAAGCAGATAAAGCTAAATGGTTCCAAATGATAGGCCAGATTTTTACCCACTCTGGATTCTATCCGTATTGAACCAGACTATTCCTGTATCCCAATGTGGTTTCTTCTGGACTCTGGTTACCTTATATGGAGTGTAAATCACGTATATTCATACCGAATGAAATTTATATCTGATTTGGGAACAGACGTTCGCCTATTCGGCAGGGGATTCGTAGTGTGAAATCCGCGTATCATCAATTACATGCTCGCACAATGCCGCGAGTGTGCAATTTACGTAATATTTTTCGTTCGGCAAGTTGAAAATATTTCAATTTCAAATGTCCATGAGGTCTTTTTGCCGTGTATAAGACGGGGAGCGGCAAAAGATGGCGAAGCCATCCAGTCGGATATCGACAAGGTAGATGAGCTACCAATAACTCAATGTGCACTTATAAACTGATCAGACTTCAGGTTCCCCGACCCCCGTTTCAATACCATTGCCGCCAGTTTTCCTCGTCTTCCTTTTTCGCGCAGCCACCTCAATATAGCGTTCCCCTTTCGTTTTCCTTTTCGTTCGGCTCGCGCTGCCGCTGTATTACTCGAAACTCGTCACGACGGAGCAAAATGCAAGCAAATTTACCGCACCATTTAACTATCTCCCTACGACCTAAGGCTATTCATTCGCCTTGTCCTACAATCTCAACGATTGGTGGCAACTTTCGGAACTAGGCGAAACTTTGCAACTACCTTATTTCCCAAGTTTTCGTCTTAGAAGTCGGTTACTTATTTATATGATTGGCATGAATATTCGCAAGGTATGTGCGTGTCTGCGTTCAATGACGAGTGCATTTAAACAAATGCAGTTTCGACAATTTTATAACGACGGCAATTCGGTTTTTGGGAGAAAACAATTAAATATGGAAGATTTGGGACATTTTGTTTCTGTTTTCGGAAGTAAAAAGACCGATTCTTGTTAAAATAACTTTGCAACACATTTTATCACGTCGCACAAATGTTGCAAGAAATTATTAAATGCTGCAAACATATTGAAATGGATTTACAGCGCATTCTTCAACGTTTTTAATAATAACTTCTCTACAATATCGAAAATGTATGTATTCAATATTTCAACATACGTCTAAGGAAATGTGAATTTTGTAGAGAGAAGTCAATTTTAATATAAATACTTGTTGAAATGTTCCGCGCGCCAAAATGTGTATATAAGAATACACGAGGGAAATATGTATGACTGGAATAATTCTGAAATTGAGTTATGATAAATAATTTTTTCACGTTTATTATTATCAATTCGTAAATAGTGTTTCTGAATTAACGGAAATTCGATAAAACTCCTGTGTGAAATTAACAGCGTAGTTTAAGAGATAAGTTATTAATTTTTATCAAATTTTCGTAAAATGTCAGTATCGAATATTTCAATTTGAGGAAGTTTAACTTTATGAATAATATAATGTATTAATGTATCGATTTTCTTTTTATATAAATAAAAATGTATAGTTATTTATAAAGAAATTTGAATCCTCAGTGAATATTGCGCCCCTTACATTGGATACTGATGTTCGGCACTCCGAGATTGGTTGCCATAATTCAGGGGCATGAAATTACCATATGTTATTGTATAATGTACATTTTGTATATATTTCTTCATTATCTTAAAACTTATTCTCATCACAAATCAAATTGAGCTAATGGAAAATGTAGACTAACAAATTATTCATAATAAACTTGCATTTATATTAAAAACTACACTGTAAAAAAATTAGTGCAGTTTTCAAGCATATTTACTTTAATTCAGTTGCAAGTAAATATGCTTGAATTTCAAAGTCCGACTTTAAAATTAAATCATATTCGCTTTAAAGTGTAACTTTCAATTGACATCGTGTTTTATTGCGTTTTTAGGTTAGAATGCCATAGATTTGAATCAGTGTGAGTTTAAAATTAGAGTTCAACTTGAATATTAAAGCATGTACTCATAAAAATCTTCAGGTTATATTAAAAAGACTGTAATTTTGTGAAAATCCGTTTATCTTAATACAACTTAATTTTATGTTGAAAGGATTAATTTTAATCTGAATTGAGAGTATAATTTTGTATTAAAACTCTTCCTTTTATTATGAAAGGATTTAGTTTTATTGATATTTTGAACGGAAATCCTTTCATTATGAAACGATTCCTTGCATGATGAAAATATTGATTTAAGAGTATATACACTGGAATGTTAAATTCAAACTTCAAATATTAAGTATATATGCTTGAAAACATGGATTAAAATTCACCTTCTTTTTTTACGTGTATATTAGATATGTTGCATCTAGTTTGTAATTATCCGATACGCATATTACACAACAACATTCTAATAAAAAACGTAATATTATGAGATAAACAAAATAAAACACCTTAACTCCTAACGGCGGGCAACCCGAACCATCGGCAAGCAAATACGGTAGCATTTTAAGGAGCTCACACATACTCCCATACCTCATATTACTAAATGAAAGATCTCAATTAATAGATAATCTTGAGCAACATGTGGTAATTGAGATAAGACCTTCTTTAATAAACGTGAAAATTTATAATAAATTATCGCGTTACGGCGATTGCAAAACCGCGTAACTGTACACATCAATTTTCTAAAGTAAATAAGCGACTTGTTTAATAACTATTTATCACTATCTACATCATTACCATAATATTACACAAGCTCTTCGCAATTTTACTAAAAATATGTAATATTCATCAGGGAAAAACTAGTACGTTAAAATATTTTAGATATTAAATTATGCGAAAAAGCTTACACTGTAATTCATCGTCAACTATTAAATCCCGATGAAACTATGACATAAAGTAAACCGGAATACTACAAAAAACGAGCATTGCCGAGCGAAAAGCCGCGCGTTGGCGAAATTGTAGGCGCTGCATAATGAATCGTTAATATTAACCAAGCGCTTCGAGGAGTCGATACGTGGTGACTTTTTCTAGCTGCGTTTTCGCGTGATGAAGGAAATAAATAATTGTTAAAACACATATACGTGCGTGTCCGCACTAGCTCTTGAAAAGCTGCGCCATGATTACATGCAGCCCTCAGGGCTGTCTATCACGCGTCGGCAGATGTTAGCATTCTAATGTATGCGCATGTCAACGTTCGTATACTTAAAATAAATGCTTGCGTGCACTTCCTGATGAATCGAGATAGAGGGCTAGAGGTAAAGAAAAGAACCATGTGACCGTACGTAGTATAAAGGACGTAATGTTTACGTTAATTCAGTTCTTCGCGGACTCGGTAAATAGACTGTTTGTGAATGAAATAAAGATAATACCCACCGTAATTAACGTATCGTGTAGATGCGGACAGAAATTCAATACCCGAAAAATGGGTTTCCGTTAAACCCAATTTCTAAGGAATTGAGAAAGCGTTGAAATCAGGATGAAATATTAATACTTTTGTTGCAAACTGTATCGTCATTGTATAATTGGTATGGTACTACACTGAGAAAACGAGACTGTTAAACTAACAGTTCTTGATGTTAGGTTGACAGCCTTAGACAGAGAAATCTTATTCTTGGACTTTAGTGCTTTTAGCTTTAAAATCATAGTATAATATAACTATACCTGACATTTTTTTCAGTTTTCTTGGTGTGTGTACGATGTTTTATGCCGTGAACTTATGTTTTAATTTAAAGCGGCAGTTGATAATACTATTTGCTAAGGTTTTAGGTTGAACACCGGATTCGTCGATGTCAGAAGAGTTACCTGCAAATCTCTTTAAAACAGTATATATTGTTATAATTAGGTGTTG
>JABFPB010001504.1:0-24844 GCA_022817645.1 Ceratoteleas bidentatus | reverse complement strand
GGAGATTGGGATTCTCGCCCCGCTAGGGAGCCACGTTCTTGGGCCTGCGCCCCCGTCGCCCTCGGGTGGGAGGGCGCGGGGACTCCTGGCCTCACTGGCTCACCGCGGGGCTCTTCTTGTCCTGCTGCTGCTGCTGACTGGCGTCCTGCGAGCCCTGTACACCGGCACCTGCCCCGCCTTGAGAACCTTGGACACCCTGCAAATTATTGTTCGCGTTAGTCTATTTAGAGAGCCTCGAACAGCAAAAGAACAGTTAAATTTACTGCAACTCTACAGCAACAAACCACGAAATTACAGTAAAATGTATTTATATTTTGTACCCTCTAAGTTTTACTGTAGTTTTGCAGTATAATTTTTTGGATGTAATATTTATTACAATGGTAAATTGAATGTAAAATAAATTAGGGAAGACAGTTTAAATAGAATGTAAGAATGATTTTAGCATTTATAATTTCTATAATAGCAAATCTAGCATAAACTAATGTTGCAGTATATAGAATTAGAGAACGTAGTATTGGTTGTATGTAAAATTCAATCGCCATGAAAAAAAAAATCTTATGAGAATTCATATGTGTTGAAAGTAGATTTGGCCTGTCCGTTCAACATCACCTTAACCCTCTCACTTCTCATTCATTGTGAAATGTTATATAAATGACTACACTAAGGTTGTGTGTGTGTGCGTGGCCAATAGCGGTGGCCAAATATTTTCTTTCTTTTACATTGGACGCGAATCTGAATCTCTTTTGCACAATCAAACCACAACAAAAATGCTACCTTAGCTTATTTTCAACCGATCCTTGTCATTTGTTTGCACTTGACACTGTTTAAACTTTTAATTACATTTTTTAAACAGTCTCAGGCTTCCAATTTTTATCCAATTGATTTCTCGATTAACTTAATTCATTTCTCATTAAAAGGAGTTTGTATGGATGGTATTTTGATAAACATTGACAAATTAAAGTTACAGCCAACTGAATGTAAATGTCAAAACAAAATTCTCTTTGTAGTTATTTATATGAAAATTCAGATGTACAAAAAGTGTGTTATACAAAATTATACAGTTTATAGCCTCCAACCAGAATTACATCTATATAGAATAATAAAATGGTGGTGGCTTTCCTTTTATAAATTCATAAATGGAAATATCAGGACTACCGCAGACAAATTTACTCAACACTTATTGTTCGACATCATTTTTTTAATAAAAACCTGATTTTTATGTTTTTAATGCATCTTTGCAACAGCTCCTCCAAAAATGTTTGAAAATATCTGCGCTACATCCAGGAAAAGTAAAGCATCCCATCCAAAACTACCTAACAACAGACAATAATTGTCTGTTGGGTTGTGCAATTATTGTACAGTCCAGACCTAGACTGAGACCTTACTCTTCATCAACTCGCAATGAACTGACATTCCTCCTTCCTGTGTTTAAGTGTTGCAACTAGTGTCTGGTTGGTCGATAGAGCCGCGACAGTGTAACATTGCGCCAACATACCTGACTGCCTGGTCCGCCCTGCGGTGGCCCGGGACCGCGATCCGGCGGCCAAGAATTACCCGGGGTCGGTTCCGAGTGGAATTGATGAGGGTGCGGGGGCGGTCCGCCCGCGGCCTCGTGGCCGTGCGGGTCCAGGCTGTTCGCCGCATCGTATTGCGTATTCTCGAGCCTCGTTATTAACCGTTCGTCCTCGTCGCCGAATTCGCCGCCCATCAGTGACGGTTCACCCACCACCATCACGTCCTGAAACGCAACGTCGCGATAAGGAAACCGTCATTCAGAGCAACTAACAAAAGAAATTTTAATCGAAGGACGTTTTATTTGTTATCCCAAAAAGATGTTATTTTGGTTCCATGTATGTACAGGGTGGTCCATTCGACACGTAGTGTATAAATACCTTCGAAAGTGTGCATGGGGGTGTACATGGGGGTGTATCTGATCCGTGTGCTTCCTAAAATAACGCCATCTATGATTAAATTGGTCACTTTTTTTAGGTTGGTCCGTGATGTGAATGTTTGTGAGCACTGATCTTGGTGAGATGTTTGGAAATGACAATTTAAATGGACCACCCAGTATATGTGGTGGGATGAATATTTTAAGTTGAGGTCAACTAGTTTAGGATGATTTTTTAAAGGTGTTTAAAGGGACACATTACTGAAAAATCAAATATGCGTTAAAATTGGCTTTAAATAATTAAAACTTTGACATACTGTTTCTGAGAAAAAAGTTATTTAATCATTAGAGGGAACTGACTAGTACTTCTAGTCAGTATAATACACTCATAAAAATCTTCATGATATATTGAAAGGATTTATTTTAAATTTTATAGGTAGTAGTTTTGTATTAAAGCTATTCCTTTTATTATGAAAGGATTTAATTTTGTCATATATTGAGCAGAAAATCTTTTCATTTTGGAACGATTCCTTTCATGATGAAAACATTGTTTTAACAGTGTATTTGATTTTTCAATAAATAGAATAAATGATTGAATGGAATAAACAGAAAAAAATGGTTTGATGATGAATGATTATTTGAAATGGAAGGACAGATTTCACAGATAGCTTGAATAGAGAGTTAACAAGATTTACCTATTTCATTTTTGCATTCTAATATTGTTGGTATAAAAGTGGAATATTCTAATAATATTTATTCAATAGTTACCTAAAAATAGTGTAGCAAAATCGTATTTATTAAAATACGGTTAAAATAAAATAAGTATTTATTGAATTGACCAGAAATACCTAAAATACCTTTGAAACTAACTAAAATATTTAAACCGACTCCAATATTGTCATTTATATATATATATAAATACACTTCTTTCCAAGATCTGTCATTTCATTTCCAATCTCAGTAAATTCAAAGTTTGAGATAAAATAAAAATTCAAAAGAGAATCAATTAAGAAAACCTATCAAATGGAGATCATTACTTGTGACGCTAAAGAATAATTTGGCCCGGGAGACCGCTTTTTGCTTGGCGCAGGTGGCGCGCTGCTTCCCGGCGTTGCCGTAGTGTTTTTCCGCTTTCTCCTTTTGCTCGCGGGCCTTTGGGATTCTGAAAGCATGACAAAAAGCACCGTCAGTAAATCATGCCTCACCATTCCCTGAACGGGCACCCAGAATTGCCAGAGTTATTGTCATTTCACACTGCAACCTCGTGTCTAAGTATTCGCGAATTTCAAGGTGATCTGCATTTCAACCGTGCAACTCGAAAATTCAATCAGTTCGAAATCTAGACGAAATCCGGCAACGCTGGTCTCGGTTATTGGCGAGTGAACTAGTGGCGCTGCAGGCACTAAGATGGCGCTGTTATCATGTCTCCAAAAGTGTGAAAAACCGCCACCAGATAGCTCTTTTCATGCATTCGTAGCGTTCAACAAGTGGTTCGCGTGACTGAGATTGTTCCGGCATCCACTAGATGACGCGAGTGTTGTGCATCAGAAAAGTCGTTCCGTGCCTTGACGTTACGATAAGAATTCATTTACAATTACGAAATTACAAAGGAAAGATTCAAATCGTCGTTTTTTTATTCGCATGTGGATGAATAATGAATTACATTCTATTTATTATTCGAATTTTGGTGAAGAATGAAAATTATTCGTTATATTCATTATTCATAACGAGAAAACAAAACGTCAAAACGTCGGACAGGATTTGAAATCATAAAAGCAAGTGAAACACATGAAAAGTATACACACTATAAACTTGGAATATAATCAATAATTCAAATAATTCAATATTACTGTAATATTACAGCAATATTATAGTAATATTGAGCATTATGCAAAAATGTTACTATACTATTACAGTGACTCCAATTTATCACATTTATAACATTTAAACAATATCATATATAATATATTTATACATATTAGTATAACATTAGTTTTTATGTTACAATGTAATATCCTTATATTATTATTATTACAGTATTCTATAATTAAATTGTTGGAAACAATGGTCAAGAGTGATTTCAAGGTGTTTCTTTCTATTACGAAATATCACACAAGTATTCCGTTGTGGTCATTTAATAGTAAAACAACAATACATAACTCGCAGTAATATTAATTTCAATATTACAGTATCATTGATTCATATTCTGCGTTGATAGGGTACACTACAATGGAAATGTACATATTAGTACTCATCTATTTTTTAATAACGAATACATTTTTATTCATTATTCGAATTTAAGATAAATAACAAAAAAATTGTATTCGTTATTCGCATTTGGATTAATAATAAATACATTTTTATTCGGATGTGGATGAATAATGAATACATTCTATTTATTATTCGAATTTTGATGATGAATGAAAATTTGTTATTCGTTATTCATTATTCATAACGAGAAAAACTGACGAAAATTTCATTTACTGAATATTAATCTAAATATTATCTTGTTTCACAAGCTTTTAAGAGAGACTGTTTTTGGGGGTTTTCCATTATTTCTACAGAAACATAAATTTGTTCAGGATATAATACATATAAAACTAAACCATTATTTATTTACTGACATGTAATAAATATAATTTGAATCAGCAATTGAATAATGGAAGTATATAAAAACGTTAAATATTATCATAAAACCGATATTATATTGAATATACTTACATTTCGTTTGTGCATATTTTGCATGTATTTAGTATTTAAAGGTCTTATCTTATTTTTGTGTCAAAATTAGAATAGGTATATATTATATACAAATAATGGATATATTCGAATTTAGATTCTTTATTGTTCCGAATTAACCACACATGTTTAAATAAAACTAGTGTTTAATATATCCTATTGTACATTACGCAGAATTGCACATTAGTTTTTCTAGTTACGAATAATAAAAAACAAATAAAAAGTTATTCCTTATTCGCCGACGTTCTAATAATGAATACAAATGATCCATTTTCCATAAAAATTCAAATAAGGAATAAACATTAATTTGTTCTTTTTCATTATTCCATCAAGTTTTATGGAAATAATGTCCATTCCTATGATACAAAATGAAAATCGGTGTGTCGCAATATCGCCTTAAATCGCCACTAGATGTCGCAGTCGTGGTTACTTCACTTGCCAATGTTTCTAGACAACTACTACCCAGCTGTGGACCTTTCTCAGTGTCAAAGGTCTCTGACGTATGCGCGCATGCAACCACTCAATCAGACGGATCTACAGGTACTTTACACTGGCTACTCAAGAGAACGGCTCGGGATCGCGCGGCAAAAGTGCGCGATGTCGCGCACGCTTGGCTCCCAAGACTCTGCGCCGACCTTGTAAAGGATATACGGTCGTAGGTACCAGCTCGAGTGCGAAAGAGGAACGAAAACGGAAACGCGGTGTGCGCGCATGGCCGAGATCGGCGGGCGCGATAGCCGCGCTTCGGAACCAAAGTGCGCAGTCGAGGATGACCGCCGAGGGTGCGATTGTGGGATTGATTATTGTCCGGGGGCTGTCTTCCGCGAAGGATGGGAAAGTGGCGCTCGATTCGCCGGCCGAGCCGCTAATTGCTATCGATACAGCTCTTTCTCACAATCTCGTGGCGCTAGTGTCGCAGGGTCAAGAGGAAAGGTAATAACGAAGAATCTGATAATGGTTCTGACACATTTCAAACTTTCAGAATGAACCAGAATTTTCAGGATGTATGGTATCCTGCTACAATTCCAGAATTATAGCAGAATTCCAAGATATATGGAATTAAATTTGTTCGGTGGTGTATGCTGTTTGACGTCTGTGTCTTTGCATGTATTTAAATGAATTTCTACAACCGTTTTTTTTATTAACAGTCTTTTATTTAACAATATTTGTGTCATAGTATGACGTTCGACCGTTTTTAGGTCAACTTTAGGTACAAAATCAGTAATGAGTTACGAATAATTGAGATAAGATCTACTATTCTATTAGCTATAGTAAAATTAAAAATAAAAGACTAACCTAGAATGAGAAAAATTATAAATTTAAATTATGATGTGGAACTATCATCGACGTGTCTCTGTCTCAAAACATTGTCGGTTCCTTTTAATCAGAATACGTTCTATAATTTGAGGTGATAGATGTTGTTAACATGTTGATAACATGTCGGTATCGCTTTGTACATGTAAAGTGTCTTTCGTTGATCTGATGTATAACATTTCAGAAGAATTGCGTTTGAAATAGTTTTGTTCTATATCTAAAATTGTTACATCATTCCAATCTATTTGGTGGTCGTTGCGTTTTAGTTTGTGTAATGAAGTAACATTGGGGTTCTGGATGTTATAATTTTTCATTCTCTTTGATTCTCGTTTTTAAAGCTCTTTTCGTTTGTTCAAAGTAGCTGACATTGCAGTTGTGTTCAGTTTTGTGTATCATATTGTGTTGGTCATTGCGTTTTAGTTTGTCCTTTTCGTTTTATTGTATTTGTGTATTTTCTGGGATTGGGTCATATTAGGAAAAACTGAAATGAACTATACTGATATTATATAATTTAAATAAATTCGCGATGATTTATACATTTTTGTGGAATTGTGAGATTGATAAGAATACGATTTGAAATATATAGTCTGAATTTAATTATATAGTTAATATTTAACTGAATATAGTTGTGTAGAATTGATTCTCGGTTACTGGGTGCAGTGCAGTGTTCCATTATCCGGGGTTTCTTGTGCCAAAAGTATCCCGGTTTATTTCAGGAAGATTGGAGCGTATTTTAGATATAGTTTATTACCAATGTCTCGAAAACGCTCACAATGTTTCTGGAATTGCACTTCCGGATTAGTTTTCCAGATTTACTTCAACGGAATGTATTGTGTAGAATTGACACTTGTGAAAGTTCAAATATAGAATGAATGAAATTAGTCCATGGTTCGGAAAAAAATCTAATTTTCAGATTGGTAGTGAAAAAGTCTACTTTTTACAATTTCATATACATTTACTTATTTACATGTCTGAATACTAGATATCGTCATTACCAATCGGAGCAGTAGACTTTTTCAACCGAACCATTACACTGTGAGAGAATGGGAATAATATATTATGAAACTAGACCGCGAAATAGGTGATTCTCAACGAGTGTTGCAAGGAATGAGTCAGAAATCTCCTTTTCCACTGTGTTGCGTACGATATTTTTCACAATAAGTCCACGGCAAAATCAATTTCCCACCCTAAAAGTTGGAGGAAATTGGCCATTTCCTTTTTTGGTCAATTCAGTTTTTAAAGTGGGAATTTGACTTGCTCATGCCTTGTGGAGAAAAATCGATTAATCGATTTTACCAGAGATTCAACCAATTAAATAATTTTTATTAAATAATAATGTTTGGCTCTATTCGGGTTAAAATTGGACCTATAGAATTATTTGTGATCGGACGTTCGAGGACTTTTGGTGGAAAAAGCACGAGTGAATGTGAGTGAATAAAAAAAATTGTTCTGTTTTTGCAAAGTTGTTTTACTGTGGATGATGGTTTGCAGAAAATTCCCAGGTTGTCGTTAGTGTCAGTGTGCTACGCGTTGGTCAAAAAGACCCTTCGAGAGAGGTGAGGTCCACGACCGCTGGTACCACTTTCGACTTGACCGAACATCGTTTTTCCTTCGGTTTGACAGAGGACTTTCGGCCTGGTTTTCGTTTCTTAGGTTTGCATTCGTCTTTTGAAATCGGGTAGCGCATTGAAACCGGCTCGCTGACGGGCTCCACTGGCTGGTGATTCTCATGTAAAGCAACTGTCCGTCTACCTCTCTTACCCGGCGGGGCAATCATCTTCTGCCACTTCTGGAACAGCGTCGTCTTAAGACAGTCCCGCGGCGATAACGCGTAGGCCTTATGCCTCGACATCAGCTCTTGCATGGGCTCCAAGATAACGCATAACTGTTGACAAAAGTACGGAACATTAGTAACAGTTAATAATTAGGTTAACTGGGTCAGAATTAGGGCTACAACTGGAATTCCAAGTCGGCTACTTTTGGATATTCCAATGTTCAAAGTTGAATGAATAGTATCAAAGGCTTCGAAGTTTGAAATCTTCGAAGGCTTCAAGTTCCACATTTTTCAAAGTTTTCACAGGTTTTTGAGCCTTTGGAAACTTCGAAATCTTTGGAAATTTCAAAACTTCGAAAATAACTTCGAAACTTTATATACTTGGAAGATTCGAGATTACGAAGTTTAGAAAAAGTAACAGCCCTAGTCAGAATAGTATACAATTTAATAAATAAACATTGTCAATTATCTATTCTATAGTTGGATTATACTAAACATCGTCTTGATATAACTATATAAACATATACTGTGTAATATATACTTTTATATACTATATCTGCAATAATGTAATATCATGCTTTATTTCTACACGTTTACATCATTTTTACAAACAAATTTCTTGTTGTTTATAAACATCCCATTAGAAAAAAAATTTACAAACACTACAAATAAAATACTTAGTTGTTAAAAGTATTGATACAAACGTTCTATGACATAAAGTAATTTAATAATCAATTTGTTTATTTTTCATCTTCCCTCAAACCTTTGTTTACATTTTACTTGAACAATTTTGCATGCTTTTTTAATAACTGTCAATTCCAACTCATTCATTTAACTTTGAATAAAAATTCCTCCGTTCATTGATATTTGCAGGCAAAATAGCCTGATGGCGTAAGGTTAATTAAAGCAGCTCACCCTAAGATAGTTCAAGGTGGAGTTGGTGATTCCCTGCCTGGTGATGTTTTTGCTGAGCTGCTCAAGCCCCGATGGGTCCTGCTGCGTCTGCATAACAACGACCGTCCTCGGAATAAGCTCCCGGTACGTCCTCACGGACATGTGCCACGACTTTATCCTCATGAGGTCGTCGTAGATGAACTCCAATATTAGCCTACCCTCCGTGCATACCTGCGAAAGCGCCACGAATAAAGTGGATTCGCCCTTGTAATTCGCCGAATTAAGGGGCCATTTTCAAGACGGGTCGGGGGGGGGGGGGCAATTCTGTTTACACAGTTGAGCTCGTAATTTTGGGTTTTGGATTCGTTTTGCCGTTTGATGACCGAGTATGAAACTTTAAGGGAATTCCCAACTCTCAGTTGTAATTAAAAAAAAACAATTTTACTGAAAGTAAATGTTTCTAATAAATAAGTACAGGAAAAAAATTAGACTTAAAATTGTTTATTTCAAGTTTGAAATTACTAATCTTAATTCGGTTTTGATTGTTTGAATGTCAAAAATGAAGGTCATCATTTTTTCAGACAAAATGGATCTATGGGATTTTGCGATTCGATTAATATTTTTGCCAAGTTACAAACAAAGTCGAATGCCGAATCAGTGTTTCGCCGTGGGAGATTGAATTTTACCTTCGCAAACAATGGTTTGCCATGATGCGTGACCATAACACAGTGATCACAGTCTAAAGTTATACTGGTGTGCTGAAACGATTCCTTCGGATGTTTCATGTTGTAGTAAAGCTCTGTCACTCCGCCCTCGAATATCGAGCGGAAGTACCTAGGTATTAACGTCCTGCCTATCGCTGAAACAGAAGAAGATCGGTGGATGAGCGCGACGGTCCGTGGGCTTTATAATAAACGCAATTGCGTAGTTATCATATCGTGTCTTATTGGTCCGAGATCAAAGCCCAGACAAATACCATTCAATTAAAACATTGTTTCAAATACGAACGCGTTTCGCTGCAAACTAAACTGATGATTAAATATTCAGCCGCGTTTTATCGTTATTTTTTCATAATTACTCCAATTTTCAGTCAATCGGGAAAGTAATATTTTAGAAACAGAGGAGTATTATTTTTGTGTACAAAATGTAGGTTTGTTAACATTCTGCAAGTATAAGAACAAATAAATTGTTTGTTTATATTTTTGCCAGTATGTAAACAAACCTCAGGTTACACTTTATGGGTATCTAAATTAATCTTTGTCACATTCTGTTTCAATATAAACAAACTGTTGATTATGATATGTTTTTGTGAAATTGAAAATGAAACGTTTTGTCGAATCTGATATACTTACTGTATCTTTTAGGTCCATCTTCCAAACAAAACGTAAGAGTGAGCGTCGCATCGTCTTCGAAAAATTCTGTCGCAAACGAATCCCACCATTGATTATCACTATCCTGTAAACGACACATCAGAATAAGAATATGTTACATTTGTTTTTAAATTGAAGTTCATTTTTCATCATATCGACAAGTAACAAAAAATAACGACAATTCCGCGAAGATAAATCATAACGTTCGATCCAATTTTACGAATCTCTAAATATCCCTAGGAAGACGTAATCATATCGACTACATCACGAGGGCATATTTTTCCAATTCAATCGCGCACACTCAATGCCAATGTAAAGTGGCTAAAACGCAACTCTCCCACAGTCCTCCGTAACGCTAATAAACCCATCCCACCTGTAATTACCTCTCGCCCCCTCTTAAAAGGAGACTTACTTTGCCGGACATTCATGATTTAGCGACCAAACCGCAGGGCGCCCCCGCCTGCTAATTACCCCCCTCCCCTTTACACAACCGCGATTTCACTGCACAATGAAACGATCCGCGAAATGTCACTAAACCCTCGAAATGGCGTCGATGCGTCTCCGGTTTAAGATGAGAGGGGGCGGGGGAGCGATCGAAGAACGAAAACGACTCGGAGAGTGTTGTATTTGGCTGAATAACGCATGACTGTCTGGCGCGAAATTACTGCTTTTGCCCCCCCCCCGTTGTGGGGGATGAGGGAGTAAAGGGTGGGGGGGGGGGAGTCTCCCCGGACGTTCGCGCTAAAATGCCCGTTAGCTATGTTCAGCTACATTTTCATTCAATTATCCATCATTTGGTATCTTCCTTTCTTTTCTATTTTACGGCGCGATACCGTTTTCCGGCGCGCGTCGCGCCCCTGATACATTGCCACCAGGCGAACCGCGGACTTATGCTCCCGATTTATAAATCGCCGCCACATATTTCTCGTGCTTTCGGTGCCGCCGTTAACGACACTTTTCCTATGTAAAGGTGCGTGACTGATTTTATTTTTTTATTTGTTTAAAGGGATGGGAAAATAACCACAACAATTTGTGGTGGAGGGAAATTTGGAACATTCTTCGAGGATTGGCACATAAGACATATTTTAAATCATTTTACCGATTCAGAAAATTGATGATAAATTTCCTGATTTAGAAAATTTGTCATTGTTTTGTCCCCATGTATTAAAAAGCATTTTCCATTTCCCAGTCGAAATGTAATGTAAACAAATCTGAATGCCAACTTTCCTCGGGATGAAGAAAAATCGCAAGTCGCATTTCCGGATGAACTCGAGACATAAATGTTGGGCGCATTACACCCCGGCGCGGAAAATAACTAGAAAAGCGGACCTCCGGCCTGTAATATCGGCGGAGAAACGCGGCTTCCCCGTTGCCTGCATCTCAATGAAGGTGCAGGCAATTCGAGGCATTCGTCGTACTACAATTTAGCACGACGAAAAGTATCCTGCAATATTTAACTATAATTTTCTCCGCTTGTGGGAAAGGACGCGGATATACGCACATGGATGCGATTCGCACTCGTGACTCTACGGTACGCGCGAAACCAGTTATCTCGCTCTGTGTGGGAACCTCCATCGGGACGATCGTGCAAGGACATTTCAACAAATTAACAATTTATTTCATTCCGAATCATTTAAAATTCCGTTTTCGCCATTTTGAGCTAAAATGCTATTTTATATTTTATAATTATTTTAAATATCGAAGATTGCTAGTAATTTATTAATTTATCATAAAGCAAAATTAGTTAATATTGCTCAGTCTTTTAGCAAAATAGCATTTTGCTAAATATTTTGCCTTACACGACAACATAACATTTTACTAAGGATTCAGCAATTCACCATTTTGTTAAACATTTTAACAACATAGTACAATAGAGACTGCATAGAAGCCAGTCGTCGGGGTGAAAGGGAGGGTAATCGAAGGGAGGAGGCGTCTTGAAGTGTACTCCCACCACTGGTATCATGGAAACATAACGAATTTCAAGTTGTTTTCGAAATGTGTCATCTAGGCTAATGACAAAACCCAATACTACATAGGTAGTGTCAAATTAGTTTTCCTTTTTCAAAATGTATAAATTATTGACTTCTATGTAAGATCTTTAAAAATAAATTCCGTTTTATAAATGTGTCTGATTAACATCTTTTTTAATTAAAAATATATTGAAAAATGTCTGAAGTGTAAATTACTATACATAAAAATATAAATTACCTTCGAATGTTAAAGCAGCAAAAATATAAACTACTTCAAATAAATTAAAACAGTTATTAAAGAACACCTTAGAAATTCCTTTAATATCTTTTTGAATAAACATCAAACAAAAAGTTATATTACAATTTGGAAACCAGATAACACTTCTGCCAACAAATATGTATAATATAATTATCACGTTTATTAATTAAAACTTTAATGTTTCGATTAAACTAATTAGATGCAAATAAAAAAGTATCATTAATGGTTATGATCGTGTCAAACAAACTAAGAAAATGTGTAACGTGAACATAGTGGCAAATGTCATGTCTCGAAAATGGAGGGGACGCATGTTTATAGTGGTGACATATATGTGAGCCACCGAGAGGCCTCTTTAGAAGTGGCCTCTGTATAGACTCTACTGTATGACATAGTTTTGCAGACCATTTTAACAACATAGTTTTTTTAAACATTTTAGCAACATATAATTTTGTTAACGACTTCAACCAAAAACATTTTGCAACACATTATTGCAACTTAATATTTTACACAAGATCTCAATAACATTTTGCTAAACAATTTAAATATCAGCCGTGGTTAACATTTTACAATTATGACGAGCAGCTAGCTCCGACTCGTCATAATTTCTGGTATACAAATCTATACAAATGTCGACTACATTGTGGAACATCCGGTAGAGTTATTAGATAGAACTTTCACTGGAAATAAACGCGAGCAACATTAAATTTTAATGTCAGTTCGATTGTGTTATATTAACGTAATGTTCGCGCTTTGTCGGCGGAGTTTTTTTTTCGCGTAGCCCGAAAAAAGTGAAAAACTTATATATCAGTCAGCTGGCAACGTGATCTAATGTTACGATTTTTTACTTGGAACAATTTTACAATTGTTCCATGGCATTTTTCCTTTTCAGTATTATGTAAAAACCGGCTGCTCGTAATCGCATTTCGTACGCAATCTTGGCAGCCTTCGCCCTGCATTAAATGCGATTATAAGTGCATAAGTGTAATGAGGTCTTGATACTGTGAAAAAAAAGACAGACTAAAACTTTTTACAGACATTCTTTTCAGAGCACGAAACGATGGAGAATAAAAGTAGAGTTGTCGAAATTTGAGCAAATTGCGAAGATTTGCTAAATATTGTATGTTTAACACTTCCCAAACAATCGTCAATACGGTCAATGTTGTTACAAATATTAACCTATTTGTAATATCTACGATACTTTCTGCAGTAGTTAGGTTATTTTATTTGAATTTTTCTCTCAGTGTACTAAGTCTTACTAAACGTTGCTTAAACAATAGCTAAAACTTATTACTTCGATTTCAAGTTGAAAGTGTAATTGAATGTGAATATTTTAAATTAGCTAAAAAATTCTATACTTAATAATTCTCTAAAAAGGTTTAAAAATAGCAAAAACGGTATGCTTGAATAAGGAGACGTTCCACAGTTTTATGATAATGTCGGGATTTCAACAAGTCCAAGTATGTAAAAACATTTGGCCATAATTTGTCGCATTGTAATGCAAATTTTGGGCAATTGAATGCAAGCCAATTCTGCAGGTTTGTACGTCATTAATTATGTGCGCACGCCGTACCCTTTACGTACAATTACAACGACGTTTCGATTAATTAAATTCTATTAGGCTCGTTATAAAAATTATTTATCGCGATATAAATCAATTATCGCGCGCGCCAATTATTTCATTCGCACTTTGTTGTCGCCCGATAATTTGCATCGCACGTAATTAACAATGATTAATTATCGCGCAGCAACTGCGTTTTTATAAATTTATCAAACTTCTAGAAACGTTTACTGCAAATTTCAGAAATTTGATATAACAAATCAAACTTCTGGTTTTAATTTTTTCATTCCATCCATAATGTTTTCGAAGCATAAAAAGGCTAGTCAAAATCCAAATTGGTGAGGTTGTATTATCATATTTTTCAGTCAATGAACCTAGCAACTGTTCAAACAAATCTAACAACTTTTCTAGACAATTTATTCAAGTCTACACGTGCAAAACGTGATCATTGAAACAACTGTGTTTTGGGGTATATATATTGAATTTTCACATTTTTTAAAATGAAAATGTGTCTTCGTGAAAATCGCGATAAATTCGTTGTTTCTGATTCGAAAAGGTGGCGTAAACTTTTTCTATCAAGCGTTTGATTTATTCATATCGAGAGTCGGTCGATTGAATTAAAATGGCCTTTGAAATGTATCGTAAAAATCGCGGACGATTCAAGTCGCGCGCGGCCCCTTATAATTTCATGTAAATTTCGCCTGAAAGCCTTCCCCGCGACTCCATGGAAAAGTTGACGATAATTCGATTAAGTGCGTTGCGCGTTCGAGTTTTTCGTTCTTTCGGGCTCGACTGAATTTTGTCAAACGCAATTAACGACGACAAAATATCAACTAATTTCATGCTCGTTGTTCATTTCGCGCAACTTTTCGCCCGCAACCGAACTTCCGCGAAATTTCGTGCAAAACCTTTTGTCGACGATTACATCGGTCCAATTTGTTCACATCCAGACTGCAATGTTTTGAAAATTAACTCTTCAGATATATTTTTTATGTCACATTAAAAATTGTGATCTTTCAAATTAACATTAATAATTAGTACTGGATCGTAAATATAAATATGTAATATGTTTTTATTCAATTTCAGAATTAATGATATTTGACATCGATGATTGTCAGATTAAGCAATTCCCAATGAAAATGAAATTTGAAAATGATTTCATAAAATGCAGTTTTAAATTGAGCAACACTTGACCTTTGTTATCAAAATAATTTATTTTATGAATTACTTTTGTTGAATGAATGATGTTTGCAATGTACATTTAAAATGCGTAATTTTTCAAATGGTTGTCGATTGATTATCAGAACATCGAAATATTGCGATATTTGTCAAAAAAGTGAACAATTGCGCGACCGACGACCCAGTCGTTTTTAAAACGTCATCGGCCGGCGATTTTCATTTTTGTGTCAGTTTCGCGCGATCGCATTATAAATGTTCGAGCGCAATTCCGCACTGTAATTAAATGGAATTTCATTTGCGAACGATTCGTCGTGTGTTTATATAACAATGAATCATTATGGCGCTCATTTCGATTTCGGAGTTTTCATCGATTCCACATTTTTCGCATCGGGTCGATCAATAATCGCCGAAAATGCACAATTACATCGCACGTATATCGTGCTCGGATTTCCCAATTAATTTTGATTTTTTTCAAGATAAAGAAGCAAATCATTAAACTACAACAATTTCGAAAATAAACTATTTTGTTTCAGACTTTATTTTCATAAGTTTAATTTTCCAATTAAATCTGATTATTCAGGGCAGCCATTTATTTTTAACGAAATATTTCTCTGATTTTTCGAAATTTTCCAGAGACATGTACCATTTTTCTGATTTTTTTCTAACCAAATTTGAATTCATTTAATTATATTTTATTAACAAAACAGTAAAAAAAAAAAAAAAAAAAAGTTCATGCATATACTCTTTAAGGTGGAAAATACGCCGGCCCTTACAACCTAACGATTTGATGAAAATTTAGTATGTTGTTAATTAGAATACAGAGAATCAATTGCTGAAATAAAAAAACATGGATAACCTGACTAAATTCTAAGAAAATTTATTCAGGTTACCTATATTTTTTATTTCATCGATTGCCAGTACTTTTGTAACATTGTTTGATATTGATTAACAAAATTCTAGTTTTTTATCAAATCGTTAGGTTTTTTATTATTTCCATTATGATTACATACGTCTGTCCTTTGTTCGCGGATTTTTACTTCCATGATTTAACCCTGACATTTCTCGGATCACTAAAATTTTGTGACTTGTCTAAGTTTTTCAGAAAATGCCACTGTGTAATTTCTTTGAACATGACATTTGAAAAACATTCCGATTTGTTCAAGAGAAAAGTTAAATTAAAATTTGTTTCCAGTTTATTCAAATTTTGGAAATGGATAAGAAAAATTGACATTAATGTTGAATATTAAATTTTGAGAGATCAAAAAGTACCATATTTTCAAATCATGTATAAACATTGTGTATTTTTTAATTTGTCCAAAGAAGCATTTTATATTATTAATTCGATTCGAATGTAATCAAAACGATTAAAATCGAGCCGAATGCAAGTTTGATGAACGTCTTCGCTAAATAAGTAACGACTGCCGAAAAAAGAGAACAATCACGAATTCCGATAACGTCGTTTTCGATTTTATAAGTGTTACATCGGGCACGGGTTTCCACGTTACTTCGGGTTGATTAACGAAATTGATTAAAGTTACATTTCATTCACGTACGCTATTGGACAACGCGCGCTTGCTCTCGACCAATCCAACAAAAAGACGAGATCAAAAGTCGCGCCAATTATATGTCGCGTAATCAATTACATTTTTGCGCGCGCAAGAGAGATACGATCGATAAATGTAATGCGCGATAATTAAATTTGATTTCAGCCGGGGTTATCTGAACTACGATTTCCATATTTTAAGGATCGGACGTATTTTCGTAAAGTTCCTGCGAAAATTAAATTATCAAAATTCATCAATTTCGTCACGTGATAACTCTTTGTAAAATCACAAGTCACTTAAAAAATTAATGTTTATTTCGGACGTTTAAAAAAAATAAAGAAATTTCGAAAAATTGAAATAACCTTCAAAATTAAACTTCAACTTTACACTTGCTCCCAGAAAAGTAACATCACATTTCCATTTTGACAACTTTGAAAAAATCGAAAATTTGCAAGCAATCAAAATTCGTCGAAATTTTGAAATTAGAACCCGCCTGATCTGAATCAAGCGAACACAGAGCCACGTTGGATTAGTATCAAGTTAATTTTCAAAACAGATACAAACTAGATTTGCAACAGCGCACTTGTAACGTTAATAATATATAATCAATATATACAGAAATGTAAGTGTGTATGTGTGCGCGCACACGTGATGGGAGGATGCACGTAGCGAGCTGAAATTTTGTTTCGTAATATTCCCTAAAGTGCACCTCTAGTATGAATTTTTGATAATAAATAAAACATTCAAGAAACTGCGACTCGAAATGTCCAGAGCGACGCTATGATGACGTTTCGAAAGTCATTTCGACGAGTTTGATTGTTTTTTGTCGAATTTCGGGGATTATTCCGCAGTTGAACCTAGCCAGAATTAGCACGAATTCGAGTCAGTTGGACGAAAAATGCGCGTTAGTGTAGCCCCGATGTGAAATTTCATGAGGATATTAATGCTAAAGTGAAATTTCCAAATAAAATAGGAATTGTTAGGAGCGAAATGTTAATCTAATAACGTGCCGTTTAATGTTATGGAAATATAAGGGAACGTCGTTTTGGATGAATCATCAAAGGTTATAGATAAGAATCATGCACGTTTTGGTATTATTCAAATGCGCTTATATATTTGGTTATTAAAGTTACTATTTGCTTTGTCTAATCTTAAAAGTAAAATTTTGTTTACAATTTGCTGAAAAAGTTGTTAAAATGATAAATCACATGGCAATAAATGTTTTATATTTTATTATTAATTGTGGAATCATTTTCAATTTGGTTGATAATTTCTACAAGTTTCAGCATATTTGTAGATATTTCAGTTTTCGAGTAGACATACAGACATTATATATTGAACATCAAAGCAATAACATCTTTCTCGCGTTAATATTACGCAGCTGTTCACCGTGCGCAATATTTTCGTGCATTTTGAAGCCCGAATTTCGAGTATGTTTGCATGTTTTAAACATTTCACTTTGACACTTTTAAAGATATTAATTATCGACTGAATAATTAAATCTGAGCATTTTATTATAAAAGCACCGATTAATCCTGCAATTAAATTTGCAAAAACGTGACTTCTTCCAGTGCAATTGTTAATTTAACCTCTAAATTACTTAACCTCACAAATCCTAAAATTAAACCACTCTCGAAATCTTTAAATTAAAACAAATGTGTGCACTAGCAAAAAAGGCGCCTGATTAATGTTTTGAGACCGAATCAAAGTGTTTAAAAGTGAGACACTTGTTTTCGTTATAATCTAGGGATACAATTCATTCGCAACAATTTGTTTAATCTAAACAGTTTTTATACTTCTTTTTCAGAAATTTAGAGATTTAAAAAAGAACAATTATTTGAAATATACAAATTAATTCTGTATTAAATTAATCAAAATCTTCTCAAAATCTTAAAATCCGTTAAAAGTTATTTTTTTTAATCTGAATAAATTCTTAACGATCCCTACTTTTAAATTCTGATTGTAATTTATCTTTTTAAAACTTATTATATCTCTTCTCAATATTTCAACGAAAATCTAAAAATTCTTTTTAGAATGTTTTCATGCCCAAAAACTGTAATCAAAATTCTAAGCTAAAAATTCCTAATCTAAAAAAACTTAGCAAAAACTCACTCAAAAACCCCCAATACTCCTCCCTTCTCAAAATCTCAAAAATGTATTCTAAAATTCAAACTTCCCTCGAAACTTCCTAGTTTCAAAGACCCAGTAAACTCCTGAAAAACCATCAAACTTCATCGGACTTTTTCTACCTAAAATCTTTCCATCTTCTCAAAATCCCTTTAAATCGTTTTGAAAATCCAAATCCCCCTCGAAACTCAAAAAGCTAACAAAACCGTCGAAAAATCGTCCAATTTTCGCCGGATTTTTTCCGCGCAAAAACCCCCCGTCCTTTAAAAAATTGCGAACCCCTGTCCCCCGTGCCCCACAAAATGCGCGAAACTTTTGGAGAACCCCGAAATTGCCGTCGCGTTCGGGCGAAACTTTTGTCGCGTTGTGTATCCTCGCTCGCAGATGATCTTCCGCTCGTACTGTACCACCCTACTGTTGTTAGGAGGGGGGGAGACTAGGGGTGGTATATGATCGTGTATATACGGCGCCGGGAAAGTATTGTCCGCGCGCTTCACCTCGGGCTTTTCCTGCGAAAATCGCGAACCGGGCGATGCCGCGGTCCGATCGCGACCGGACAAACGCCGAAAATTCGACAAAATTGTTCCCCGCATAGCCACCATTTTGCGCGAATTTCGGGGTACGGGTTCACGGAGAACTCGGGGTCCGCGCGTTTCCCTCTGGCGCTGCCGCGCCGGACAAAACTCAGCCGTCCGAGCGGAGTATATACGGCCCAGGAGCGGCGGCGGGAGGGGCGCCCGGAGGGGGTTGGGGGTACAATATGGGTTATCGAGGGGGGGGCGCCCCCACGCCCCGCGCGCGCGGCCGAGCGCGCGAGAGACCAGGGGCCCTCATTTTATTGCTCAAGGCGCGCCAGTGGCGCTCAACCGGCGCCGCAAACATTTTACATTCGCCGTGCAAAAAAGTTGCGCAAAATTTTACTACCTGATTGACAGATGGACGAAGGTGTATTTGCAAAATGAAATGTGAAATGTACACACAATATGTACATGGTATATATATTTTATACATCTATCGCATGTGCGGAAGTAAATATAAGTACAATTGTAGAACAAATATATATTCACGTATAATTCAACAGATTTTTTTGTAATAAAAATGCCGAAGTTATAAGTACAATTTTTTACCTCAAACAATTGAGGTACATATATACTCTCACTATCGAGAGTATACATTTATGTAATTTGCAATTATGTTTCAGTAAGATGTGTGTTGTATGCATATATTTTATTAGAGAGCAATTTTATGTACATTTCTTTAATAAATAAATATATATATTTGATCTATATGTAAGTATCAAACTATATAATTGTTAAAAATAAATTTTGTGCAGCAAAAACGATACATATTTTAACAAAATTATTTATATTTAGTACATAGTGTTTACATGTCCTATAACATTTTTTGCAGTGTAACAATTTAATTTTTTTCTCGCTATGTAACCCATACTTATCCTCATATGCTTTGCAATTATATGTGCATAAGTATGGGTTACATAGCGAGAAAAAAATTAAATTGTTACACTGCAAAAAATGTTATGTGAAATCAGAACGCGGCAAGCGGAATCTACATGTCGCAAGTAAACTCGTCCCGAGTAGAATTCTACATGCAGCCTTCCGATCCTGCTTGCGGCAAGCCATTATTTTTTTATAGTGTACAAGTAAACAGATTAATTTAAGAAACATACTATCTCTAAATACCTTAATCATTTTTTATTTATCCCTATTAATTTTAAATACAGAATTTATTTATTAAGTTTAATATACGTTGAGCGCAATTACAAATGTACTGCAAAAAAACCACCCACAACATTCATATACATATTATAATCATGTTTCAAATACGTACACTGAGAAAACTAAGTGGTAAGAAATCACCATTTAAGTGGTAAAATCTTACCACTTGAAGTGATAAAATCTTAAATGATATATTTATTAACATTTTGTTAGTTAATTCTTATAAAAATGGGTTAATGTTTAATGTTAACGAGTATTTGATTAAACAAATTAATTGTGTAGTTAATTCAAACTATCTAAATCATAATTTAGCGCTATTAAAAGTTTGCGGTTATGGTTCATGAATTATCAAATTACATTTCCTAATATGATATTTACGATTCCAATCAAGTTATCTGATACTTAATAGCATTCCAGATAAATTACTAGCATTTTTTAATAAAAATTGTTCATTAAAACTGTAAATGAAATATATTTTAAGTTACCATTTCAAATAGTAAAGTTTTAACACTTAAAATGGTGACTTTTACCACTTAAGTAGTGATTCTTACCACTTAGTTTTCTCAGTGTATTATAGTTTTCTAACAGTACACTTTTCAAGTATAAAAATTCATATACTGTACATTAAAATTCATAACCGTACATTAAATTTAATTCAACATTTTAATAGATGTATATTCATATGCATATGCTGAAATGACTTTCATATGCCAAATTTCCAATGCAACACGGAAAAAATGGTGGGTTAACGGATGCCCCGCGTATAGGACACCTGACATACCAGTCGCTTGGTGCCCCTGCTTTAAAAAACCTAGACGTTCTGGTTAAAAACAATTGGGCCAGAAAGTCTACGAAAAATGCAACCGAAATTTCTAAACGCATGTACCAATGTACCTGCAGGGACATCTGATGTACCGTACCGGCGCAACATTTGTCCCGGCCTCTAGTACAAATGTTGCCCATGCGTTGGTGCATCAGATGTTCCCACTGGGACATCTGATGCACCAACATTTCTTCCGTGAACATGATCTTAAAAATGTATGAAATTTAAAAACATTTTTAATGGAGTGTAAGTTTTCTTTAGGATAAATGTAATTATTTAGTTACAATAAACTATTCTTGAGCACAGGAGACTTGAAATAAATGTTTTTGATATATAAAAATATTTTTTCAGAGTATGAAGTCTTTGCAGGTTATGTTTAGATAAAGGAAATGTTTAAGTGAAGTAAATTAGAGTTAGTATTATAAAGGTGTTCGTAAAAAGATGACAAATGTGAGAATATTTTATATTATATATAATGTTGTCGAGGGCGGAAAGTATTCATTTTTCGCCGTGTTCCACGTGGAAGTTGAGTACTTTCTCTGCACTTGACCATGGCAAGAACTGATAAACTTGCGGCCCTTGGTAATGTACTATAGTGTACGTGGGTTAGTGTTTGAAAAGCATTGGTGGGCGGGAACTATCGTGCAAAGGTGTGCAAAAAACAGTGGAGGGGATATGAAAGTACAGATAATGGGTTAGGTTTTCTTGAATAATAAAATTAAAAAAACTGCATTAACACAGTTTGACTCAGTCAAATCTAACAGTTTAATTTATTACTGACCAGTCACACGAAACATGACCTAAAATACTATCTATTTACCTCTCTATAAATCATTATTAATACACAATTTCGTTTTGCTGAATACAAATAATTTTCAGTTAATGCGATCGTCCAATACATTAATATTATATATCGCAGAAACATTGACATTAGATTCTACTCCAATTTCCAGATTAATTATGTGGAATTCATAAATAAATCGATATTTACATACACATCCCTCTATTTCAAAATCCACCAATCTGCTTTCCAAATTTAATTTAATCCCCATTTCCCTAGAAAAAGCCTTGAAAATGTCTGCGGAGTTACCAAAGTCCCACAAATTATTTTAAAAATAAAACGTTGGATGGAACCCATTGTGTAAATGGATTCTTTCATTCTAAATTTACTTTTTCACATTGCGCTCTGCCAAAAGATAAACACACGAGCGAAATTCTTCGTGTCGGACGAAGACAGCAAAAATATAACTAATAGCAATTCGCATTTTGATCAGTTTTTTCATTCATAGCCGAAACATACATTCATCTCGATGATTGAATTGTAAATTCGGCCCGATTTGACAAATAAAACGAACTCAACAACAACACCGTGGTACATTGTTCCGCAGATAACATTTTGGTATTGAACGTGGTGCTGCAGTATTCCAAAATTTATAAGCGTGGGGATTTTTCTATTTTATCAGTTTTTTCGTTTGTTTGTTTATTTCGGGTTTCCATCCGCCGTGTCAGTTATTAGCTGAGAATTAAAAAAAAGGTGGCAAGTTACTGGGAAATGGAACCGGGTTTTGTTATTTCACGGTTTCCCCATTGTTTTATGTTTTGCGCGTATAATTTTACAATCTAATAAATATCACCGGCGCTGTTTTCGTTGCGATTCATTTTTGTTTGCTGCATTTCGATTCGAGTGTTTATTGAAAATCTGCGCGAAAACCCGTATTTTTGGTAGAACAAAAAGGAAAGTCGGTAAGTTTTTCCTTATTTTGGGACATTTTTTACTGAGGTTCGTTAATTTTTCTTGTTACTGAAATTCCAACATTATACTTGCATTAGACATGCAAATTTATGGTAGTCAGTATGTCGGGTATTATATTATTGATTATTGACATATATAATGGTATTGCACGATATCTGTCGGACTGATAATAAATTAGTGGAAAGCATTATCTTGGTTCGCAAAAGTTGGGATTTTCACTTTTTTTTCACATATATAATTTAAAGTCAAATTATTTGATTTTACCATACATTTTTTCATATTTGTTAGTTTCAAAATTATTTATTTCATTTGATTATTATAGTTAACAAAATACAACAATTGTGTAAAAAATGGAAAAAAAAATTCAACAAGCAATGAAACGTTTCGACTGATTTGTTAACAACAGTTAAATCGAGTTATCAGTTAAAACGTAATTTTATTTTTAACAAATGTAAAGTGTAATCCACGTTTATTAGAGACGTTAATGAATTTCAGCCCGGCGAATATTACTCGTCAAAAATACGCGTACATTTAATTTCGAGTTCGATAAATGATATGTTGCTCATTTGCACGTAAACCCGCGTATGTTTGCGTACGCGCTTTGCGTGCTGATTAACTGCGATATTAATATTCATATTTTAATTTAATAAATCGCCTCCGTCGCCAACACATTTCCCGAATGTTTGCGCCAAATTCTTTCGTTTTCGGACACTTTTAACCACGCGTGTTTAGATCGTTGATAGTCCGACATTATGGGTTATCGTACTATGATGCTTTTATGGTTCAGAAGTTGGTTATCGAGTTCATTAATTAATAATTCATGCTAAATAATTGAAGCTTAAAGATCGCGACGTTATTCGCCTTTATATCCTTGTAAACACCTCGTTAATTAATATTTTATTAAGCTCTTATTCACAATGTTTTATTTTTATGAAATAATAAAACAATGCTTTTTAAGGCTGAATTTAAATTAAAATTTTGATTGTTGAATGTAGAAAATGTGTCAACATAAAAAAAACATAAATTATTGTAAAATTAATTAACTTTTATTTTTTCACTTTTATTATTAGCTACTTCTAAATATATCATTGCTAAATTAAGTTGGCTATTTATTAATATCAGATGTTTTTAATTTAATTTTGTGATACATTTTCTAAAAGAAATTAGTTATTTCAATACAATTTTGATAAATTAAATTTTGTATTTGCCGTAATCAGTTTGATGCAAATATTTCTAAATGTAACATCTTACTTTTCAGTATGAATTTCTTATAAACACTTTGCTGTTCTATTGACTAAATTGTCAAACTTTTTAACATAAAATATTAAAAAAAAAACATTTAAAATATTCGTTGAAATATTTTAAACCACGAAAAAGATATCCGAGCGTGAAATTGGGTGGAAACTTGTTTTACATTTTCGTCGAAAATAAATATTACGCATGCAGAGCTTTTTGCGTTTATTTTCAAAAAAAGCCTCAAAGATGTGGCGAAGTTTTTCGAACTCAGTCGTAGCTCGCAAGTTCTTTTGATTCTTTTGCCAGGCGATGCCGAGACCTCTGTGAAAGTTGTTAGAATTAAAACTTTGCGGTTCCGTAAAAGTTGCGCAAACTCCCGCGAATATTAATTACAACCCCGGGCACCCCCTCCCCGCCGAAGATGATTATTAATTACCAAAAGTATGAGCCACGTCTCGGCCAAAACTCGCAGAAATTTTACTTTCCCGAACTGTCCACATACTCGTCAACTATTTAATCGAATTTTAATCCGCTGTTAACAAATAACTACACCAAACAGCACTCTCTGGTAACGAGTCTGACAACTTTTCGAACTACCCATATAGAAATAGCCGGAGTTGAACAAATGGCCCGATGCTGGCACTGCACTGATCACCAGACTACGGTAGACATACATGCAC
>JABFPB010001503.1:0-24853 GCA_022817645.1 Ceratoteleas bidentatus | reverse complement strand
TATCGAAAGATATAAAGAAACACATTTGAGGCGCATTAAATCTCCAATGCGCCTGAATGCGCCTTCGATTACTGGGTTATTATCCCTTAATGTGTTAACGGATATTCAGTCGATCCTAGTGGTAAAGTGTTCGTTTCGTAACCGTGAGCTACAGATTCAAGTCTCAGAGGTGGCGATTTTTCGAAAAAAAAGTAAATACGTATATAGATTTAGCCTCAATATATATTTCCTTTTTATTATTTTCTTTTGAATCTGGTGTCAAAAATGGAATATTCTCCATAGAATATTCTCCATAGGGCTGCAGCCGAAAGTAGGAATGACGATTCCATCGTGGATGTAAGCTTTGAATAGTTCTCCTCTGTTGTCAAAAACGATGCATCGACCCTAATACCTAGAAGCTTAAAAGAAGTAATGTCATCGACTGCATAGTGGTGGGAATGAAGTTCAGTGCAAATGGCAAAGTGGGAGTAAAGATGAGCCAGGACTGTGGCAAAAGGTTACGGACAAGGTCTCGTATCGATTTTGGGAAGACCTTTTCTTTTGCACATTTAGACGAAACTCAATGAGAACAATCGCAACGATTTTTCCGAAGATGGGATTTGACGTTCATCAATTGGATATCGTGTCAGCTTATATTTACTGAACCTTAAAACGCTTTTAGAGTTACATCATATCGATACCATAGTGGTGTTAATAAGACAGATGAAGAGACTTTGCATCCTGGTACTTCCTCTAAAATGGACGAAAAAGCGTTACTTTTCGGGAAGATATGGCAAAGACATATTTGTCATCTTGATTCGTGCAAAGTTAGGACTATGCAAATTGTGTGTAAATTATTCATGGGCAGTGTGGCTATCAGGGTAAGCAATATTATGTGACAACGATATGTTAACAATGTCGTAATTCGGCGGTTAGTTTACCCTCCTGGGTAAATAAAGTAACTTCACATCTCGATGAATCTTCTGATTCTTAGATCAAAGGATTAACATCGCCAACAAATCGTTCATCACATTCGCGAAGTGATAGTAATAACACAAAACTATTACTTGTTTCTTTCGTACAGAACAGTTCACCATTTGCAGAATAAAAAACGAGTGATGAGACACCCAAATTGAACTCTCAAAAAGCTTATCATAATTATCTTTGTGTAAATACAAGAAGTGCAGCTAAAAAGACATATATTAAAACAAATTGTATCAATTTATTAACAATAATTTTTTAAATTTAATTTATAACGAAATTGATAAAAAACCGAGTTTGGAGTGACTCCCAGACTTTAATGTGGAACACTAACCGAGACGAATTTACTTTTCTACGTCAGTTTCTGTGTCACTTTCAACACGTTTTATTATATATAATAAACCACTGAAAACATTTTAAAACAAAGAAAAACGTTACCTGACCGCAGTAGAGAATAAAACTATTTAATGCCTGCAAAATGTGTAAACATAGGCAAAAATTCTTATTCTGATATGGCCAGTGGCCTGTTATTAAGAACACTTGTTTGCAAGTTTTAAACTCGGTCTCAAAAAGTTTCATTTTATTAGGATATGGCGAAGATCCGGTTTTATGTTTGCCGTTCATCGTTTATTTTTTATCCTTTTCCATTTTGATCTGCGAACAAAGTAATAAAAATTGCAACGCGAAAAAATGTTTGCACGATTAATCGGAAAAATTGGGAACATCAATATAATAACAACGAACGCATTTGTGTTAGTTCCGCAGGCGAAACTTTATTCAAACTGTGGGTAAAAACTACCCTCGTTACTTTTTGGCCGTAATTGTTATCCGCATTAATAGCCGATATAATTAATTGCGAGTAATTTCGCCTTTGAAGTTTTCCAAGTTAATTATAAGACGTATAAATTATTATCACTTTTTGCCGCTTGATATAAATTAAAATATATTCTAGCAGTTATGGAAAGAAAAGTTGGACGCTTTCGAATTCGTCTTTGTCATTTATTAAAGCGCATCGCAAAATAGTAATTTGGTCAATTAGTACTTGGCGATTCATGTTTTATTCAGGACACTATAGCTTTCATGCTGGAGTGTATGAAACGCGATGAGCTCATTAAGGAATTTGATCAAAAGAAATGCAGGTGGAAACATGTACTTGATAATTGGCGAATTACTATGAAAGTTATTGAACAGGCGTTTTGTATGCACAAAGAAAAGTGGAATAATGGATAAAAAATTTGAAGTTAGTGAACAGTTGTATTAAACGTCAGTCCATATTTAAATAGTAATTTTAAATAATATCATTTACTAGATTAATATTAATTATATTTTTTAATTAATATTATAAGTTATACATATTTTATATCATTTAATTTGTTTAATATATAAAAAATATTATATATAACTTATTATAAGATTATATATCATTTGTCTAAATATGCGTGTAATATTCCGCAGAACGTCAGTTCAAACGTTAGTCACAATTAATTTGTAGTATTTTCGAAATGTTGAAATGATATTCCAAGAATGTCCAAATAATTTAGAAAAAATATTTTAGAAACATTGAGTTCATAGAATATAAAAAAAACGTTATTCAAAAATATTTAATAAATAGTTATTTCATAAAAAAATATCACGCATACCGTATTTGAACTTTGGAAAAATGACCTTTTATAATAAGTTTCGATAAAATCCATACACCATCTGTTACCACCAAAATAAGTTTCGAATTGTTTCAAGAGAAGTAATAAGTTGAGTGTAATAAGATGTTATTAGTCGGGTTCCTATTTGTGCAAGAGTCAATTTTCCGTTAAAAGAAATTATCCGTTATTATATAGGGGCGTCGACACGGTAGTTGAGGCGGGACTGCCAGAACTCAGAATTGCCCACGAAAACTTTGTCTATGAGCAACAAGATATTATTTTTTCCACGAAAAGTGAAGCAAAGCGACGAGTAACCAAGTTTCGGTAAGTTCCAAACCTTACGACACTTACAAAACACCATTATTAGTTATTGAAACTTTAACAAAAACTAATTACTTTCATAATGTCAAACGCGTTTTTGTTTTTGATACTGAAATACTCGTATAATAATGCTAAGGAAAATTGATAAAATAAATTTACCTTGTACAACATAAGTTTCTTATATGGAAAATGGAAAACTATTTTTTAAGTTATATTTTTCGTTTTTATGTAAATTTTATGTAAATAATTTACAAAATTGGCATTGCATGTAATTTAAAGTAAATTACTACAATTTTCACTGTAATTGTTTACCTTTTTTCCTTTTTTACCTAACAAAAAATAATAATTTATATTGATCGGTGCAAAGTTTACATAAAATTAATAAGATTTTGCTTTAGATATTCATAAATAAATTCAATTAAATAATTAATTGCAAAGAATGTTACAGATGTATACTTAACTTTTAGACGACTCTCCTTTATCCATTGGCAGATGAACCTGATGATGCTGTCAAACTAATTACAGTATTGTTTCCAAGAAGTTTACTGAAATTAATTTGTCTCCAAAAGTGTAAAGTGGAAGATTAGTCACTTTGTACAACATACCCTTTTGAACCCTAATATTTACTGTGAAACTGACTGAAATCAAATCTACTTCACCAATTTAGGATGTGCAAATTACTGCTTCGAAATCAATCCAGGTGCAGAGCAGAATATTGACAAATTATTAAAAATAAACTTGTCATGCGAAATGATTTCCAATCAAATCCGAGTTACTTTACAACATTCGGTACCATGAAGTCTGCAATAATGAGTACATGCTTGGTGTCCTTTGTATTCTTTGTATATTTTTATATTAACTTTATATGTACATGATAATCAGCAACGATGTTTACTTTGTATCCTCAAATGCAAGTGTACATTTGTAAAATAAACACGTCTATATACTCGACCCGCGCTTCACACAACATTTCAGGACCGGAAGCAACCGTTTGACACAAAGTGGCGTTTTAGCAATTGTGATCGCATGCAGCTTGTCAATGTTTCATCCACACTTACGCGCAATTTGTTTATGTTTCTTCGGTACATTGTTATATCACGAGTGCTAAAAAGCGAATTCGAAATGATAATGGTGTGTAATGATGTGGCCAGTTTTTTTATTTTCCACCTTTTTACAATTGTCCTCATTTACTTGTAGCAAAATAGTTCACCTTTGAAATCTTGAACGTCTACTTTTCTCGATTCAAGTAACTTTTATTTAAACTTTCTTTAACTTTTGTAGTTTTTTATTTATCTGTCAATGTGCGAACTGAATTGTGTATTTTTCTGAACACTTTGGTCTTTTTAGTTGTTAGCTGGTTCTTATTGCAGAGATTGTCGTAACTGAAAATATAAGCAAGTGTGAATTCAAGCTGAATTATCAGATTGGTATTCACACTTTTGAAATGCTTAATGAAATAATTATTTGTCAAAGAAATTTCACTGTCAGGTTTAAAGCAATATCCCAACAGCAATAAAACTGGAAGAGCTATGCATTTACAAAAAAAAGAACAAGGATCCTGTCAGTCATTGTCCGGAAAATACACCTTAGCAAGTAATACAAAAATGATTAGTATTATTGCGTTAGTTGAACACTTGCAATGGCGATATATTACTACATTTATTTGTTATGTTTCTGTAATATTTATCTACGTTTCATCATAAATGTATATATTTTTCAATACTTTTGAGTCTCTCCCAAAACACAAATTTGGATCAACTTAAATATTTAAAAAATGTAAAAAAAATATATATCATAAATCATAAAAAAGAGCGACCGAGCGATAGACGGTGTGAAGCGAGAGTGGAGTTTAACAGTATTCACAAAATAGGTCAGAATATCGTCGAAAAACTCATTTATTCCCAAAAGTATATAAAAATCGAAATCAGGCAACAAAGATTTAAATTCTCGAAAACGCAAAATAACTTGCTCAGCCTGTAACACGTCAAGCCCTAATTCGACTCGTGCGCGAACTTATCAGACTGTTAATCATGATACAAAATGTACAAAGAAATTCAGTTCAGTTCGATTAAAATAACAATGAAACGTCGCAACCAATCGCGGACGACTATCGGCGTGACTTCGACCAGTCGCGTATGTCATTCTATCGAGTTACTGCAGCGCCACCTGCCTCTACGTACTCCTCAATACAAATCTTATCAACAATATGTAACGAGAATAAAATATATTTGCATAATCCAATGTACAATATAATGCTCCTTGACACATTAACAAATACGATAAAAACTGTATACTAATGTTAAATATATACTTCAAAAATTCATCCGCCCTCTGATACTTTCTACAGTCAAAACGCTGCAGTAGCCCTTTGAAATGACACGACGTCTACGCAACAGAGATGGCAAAATTCTTATCGATGATTTTTGAATGACGAATACAAAAATTATTGTTTATTCAAAGTAAACATGAATGATGAATCAAAATTGAAATGATTGATGAACAATTTGAATCTGTCATTAATTAAATTAAAAACAGTCGTTCATCATTCATTCCAAATTTGAATGAGGAATAAGTACATCATTCATTTTAAGTTGGAATGATGAATTCATTTCCATTAATTTTAAGCCTGAATGAGTTAATTTTCATTCTTTTCGAATTTGAATAACTAATTTTATTCACCATTCATTTTAACTTTGAATAAACGAATAGTTTTTCATTCATCATTTTCGCTATTCACATAAGTTTCGTTCAAATAATGCCTATCCCTGTTGCGCAACCGGACGCAACGGACTGTTACGATTTGTCGGGACTGCAGCACTTGGAGCAATCGAAGCAGCTGGTGTGCTATCTCTTCGACCAGGAGGAACGGCCGCTGTTGCTCAGAGCGTCCTCGGAGTTCTGATTCTGCAGGATCAGGATCATATCCTGGAGGCTCTTCTTCTCCTTGTTCAGGGACGCGATGTTCTCTTGCGCAGCGGTCAGGTATGACCGCAGAACGTCCGACTCCTCCTTGGCCCTCCGCAGAATCGAGTTCTCCTCGGAGAGTCGCTCGAGCACCGCCAGGCGGCGCTTCAGCTCGTCGTTGTCGGACTTCATCTGCTTGCTGGACTGTCGAAGCGCGTTGATCTCCAACTCGCGTTCAGCCTCGCGAGACGTCTGCAATTCGGTCTCGGTGGGGTTCGCCTGGGGCACTGAGATATTTGAGTTGTTAATAGGAGGATCGAGTTTTTGGGATTCGATTTTGGGAGCTGATTTTTTCTTAAGAAATAACTTGTTTGAATGTTTGGAAAGATACTGCAAGTTTTAGACGAATTTCATTGCTTTTGTTAATTAAGGGTTGGTTTTAATTTGTTTATTAATTTTTTTTTATTTTTTAAATTAATATGTGGAAACGTACAGAAATAAACGTTGATAGTTCGATGAAAAAACCAGACATAGTCAGGATTCGATCTCGTGCTCTCGAATTTCACAGTCGAGTATCTTAACCACTGGACCAAGGTATCATATAATGACTACAGCTGTTTTGGGAATATAACTCATTAACAATCTTACTTGTCATAAATAGTAATTCCCATAAAACAGTTGCAATCAAATTTCCCAACGGTCCAGTAACTAAAATACGAGATTTTGAAATCTGGGGACGTGTGATTGAATCCTAGTGAGTGAATTTTTTCATCGATATTTCAATGTTTATTTCAATAAAAATTAATTAAAAACGGAATTTTTATTAATTTCAGTACTTTTAAAAGTTGTAATTTTCATGTCAAATTAATATGTAATGAAAATGTATAAACAGAGACAAAAGAATAACTAAGGCCTAGAATAGAAAATACAGTCTACCAGTTATACTAAGTTTCAAAATGTTTTCATACTTCATTTTTGACTAAGAATATATATATATATTTATCTGGGTGTGTATTAGTATGTAGGAAACCTTAGACAATGCACCACGTTGTGCTTCGAGTAATCAATAAACAATGTTCTGACTAAACCCTGTAATTTGATATCCGTTATTTCCGGCAATTGTATTCGTTAATTAAAGGCTCCTAGGATAAAAGTGAATTAATATATTAATTCGGTAAATAATAAACCAGGTATTATAACAATTTAAATTATAATTATTGTACAATGTTGGATATAAGCTCCGGTTTTTAGAATATTGTAAAGTGTATATTTTTCAGTCGAAAAGAAGACTGCTATTTTGCCGAGTGGAATAAACAAGTTTTTAATTTATTCCTGCACGAAAACATTTGGCTCGAAAGTCAAAAGAAAAGCGGAAGAACTAACTTCCTCTCTTTTTCGCTGAGGAGTGGAACCCGCTGAAAAGTAGAGAGCTTAATGGAAAGTGGAAGCAGCTGAAAAGATGAGGTAAGCATAACTACTGGAAAATGATTCTGACAGATAAAAGGGTTGGTAACTGGAGAAAATAATTGTAATTACTGACCATCTTTTTCCCTGTTTGAAATGGACTGTAACTTCATTAAACCTAAATTTTTTCAAGGGAAAAATTGTTTTATTTGTTTAACAAATTAATTTAACTACGTTCTACTAATGAATAAATATTTGAATGTACTTTAAAAAACCTAGAAAAATATGAAATATAGTCTGTGACCTTTGTTATCCTTTTTATTGATTGTTCTTAAAGCTTGGGGTTTGTAAATAGGGTTTATGTTAATTGTTCGTACCAATAGGTTCAACTCTGAATACACCATCAGTCTCCCGAGTGATCCTCAGTTTGGATATGCTGAGATCGACAGGAATCGGACCAGGCGAGGTAATGTTTGTGGGCGGTCGATCCTCATTCAGTCGTAGGAAGATGTTTTCCAGGAACACCTAAAATCAGCAGCATATAACAATTACAATCGACAAGTAAAGCAGTGTCGAAAACCACATAGAAATCGAAAGGAGACCTTTTTTATATAAAATTACTTTTTTCACATTGTAGAAAAAATTTACTCTTCAGATTGGAAATAAAAAGTCTGTTCCAAATTGCGAATACATTTTCCTATTTAAGTTTTAAAAACTAGACTTCATCTTTGGCAATCTGAATAGTATACTTTTTCTTTCCTTGCATGAATATAAAGCATTTGCTTTTAAACGTATTTGATGCATTTCGAAATGCATAAAATACATTCGAAGTGCATTATCTTTTAAATTCATCAAATGTATTCGAGGTGCATTATCTTTGAAATACATTAAGTACACTTCAAAATACATTTTTTAATGCTTCAGATGCACTTTGAAGTCCATCAAATGCATTTTGAAATTCATTTTCTTCGAAATCAACTGTAAATCAAAATCATACTTCAGATTTTATCAAGAGAAACATGTGGATAAGTTAAAAACATTCCTAATGATATCTAATTCATTTTTTTCTCTCTAGGTAAAGACGCACAGTTTACAATTACAAATTACAAATGTCTTCCCACACAAACTGACCTCCATAGGCAGCGGTTTCGGTATAATCTCGTCCTCGAACAAGTCCGCCAGACCCGTGACGGAGCTCATAGTCAATGCCAGAGGCACATCCGAAACCCTGACCACAACCTTGTCCTGGAACAGTCCCATCACGTTCTCCTTGTTCCGCATATCAATTCCCCCGGCTTCCGCCTCCCGCGACTTCGCCAGGGTCAGTCTCACCGAGTCCTCGCGGTTTTTCAGGTAATGGTCCAGTCGCAGCTTCACCCTCGACTTGGTCTCGCTATCCTCCGGCAGCTCCACCCAGCCCCTCGACCTTGAATTAAACTTTGTCTGCGAAGCAAACGAAACGCTACGATAAGTCCTCCGCAGTTCGCCAAAAAGTCCTCTACGATTCCGCTTGGTTCTCGCAATTTCGGAGTTACAAGTCAAAAGCATCGGTGAGGCCACTCGTGCTTGTAACTCGACATTCTCATGGTAAGTATGAGTCACTACTGTGCAGAAGCTATTGGTCTCTCAATGTTCCAATTAGTACTTCATTAGAGTCAAGTATCATTGATCACAATTCCACCTTCTCGTACTCGTTTACTTCTAGCAAAGAATGGATATCTTAGTCATCTACAAAAAATAGTCCTAAGAATGGTTAGTAAGGTGGATGTTCCTATTTGGAACACTAATCCTTTTTTTTAATAATTTGCACTTATGATCCTTTTCAGCTTCTTTTATTTTTATATTATTATTTCAGACTTTTTAGCTCTGACTTAAGTGAAATGTGTGACAAATCAGGACATTCACCTTTTCTGTAAGTGAAATATGCTTCCATATTGCTCGTGGCTTATCGAACGGAATCGAATCTGACAACAGCCGCTTGTCTGACTACATGCAATTGCCAACAAATGTTTACTGTAATTCTCTCCGGAAGAAAAGAAGCCACAACGAAGTCATGCGAAAACGCTCTAGCATGCAGCATACACTGTCGAGGTGTCTACCATAATTAAGTATAAGTATATTGCCAATACCTTTCTCTTGGCCTGCCATAAGTGCCACACAAAAACATTCACAAGAGAAGGAGAGACGCGAGAGAAAGCATGCAAAAAAGTTAAGATACCAAAATTGTATAAGTATGTATATCATGTAACCAGTCGGTAGTTTGGGATCGGATAACAAACAAATCGAAATCGCAACAGATCAAAGCTACTGAAACAAAGATGTCGCGCTTATCGCTATGTCCTTACTGTATCTCTTTCTTTCCGATTCTCGTCAAACCGCCGTCTCTCGTGTACGAGATCTTATGCTTGTATGTACAAACTCGGATTACAAATGTAACAACTGACTCAAGATACTGGTAAGAATCGTCCAGGGAAAAGTGACAAGAATTGGAACCATCCTTGATCTTAAAAGCGTTAAGTGGAAAGAACGTAACGAACGGTGTGAGTTACTCACAAAAGCCTGGAGAGATCGTTTCGATCCTCCCGATCTGTTATAGTTTCAGAGACTACCCTCCGTACACAAATCTCTCTCTTTCTCTCATTCTATTCGTTTGAAATCATCTCGTTCTTATCCTAGGAGGCAGTTCCAAGTGGACACTTACTTGAAACTCATCCCAGGGTATCGACGAACATTCATCGCTACCTATATTTGCAACCTGAACTTTGATCGAGGAAGAGAAGCCGCGCGATTGCTGGATCAGCTCGACTTTGGACAGTTTGAAGGTTGCCATTGATACCTGAAACAGAATGTTCAGTGTCCTTTGGATTCACTTCACTTGAAACAATTTTTGGTAGATTCAACGAAAATATTCGGATGATTTCTCATTAAAGTAAAAACAAAAATTCTTGAAAAATGTTCAAAATATGTTCTTTCCCCCAAAAATCCTCGAATTGATATCTTTCACAGTTTTAATGAATCTGACCAAATTTGGACCAAACTTTTGCGATTCTACTCAAAAGCATGAAACGCTACCAGATCCTTCCTCCTGCAGACGCTATCCATACTCCTCTCGCTCTGAGTGTCCGGAGTCTCCTCGATGACCTCACTGGCTTCCTCCACGGTGGTTATCCTGACCACATTGTCCAACCCGAACATCGCGTCCGCCTTATCCTGACCCTCCAGCGACACCACCACGTAATTCTCGCTATCCGAACTGACGTCGCTTCTGATCGAAACGGTGTCACTGTTCCCGTCGTCTGGAGAGGACTTCAGCGCCGAATCGATGGAGGTCATCAGGTTGCTGAAGCCCTTCTTCATCGAGGACAGATCCATGTTGAAGTTGTTCGTGAACGGCTTGCTGGCGGCCCCGGTCGTAGATGGCGCTGGTTCCGCCTCACCGGTCCTCTTAGCCAGATTGGACTGAACCTCAACCTTGGTGGTGCCGTTGTACTGCTTGAAGGTGACTACTGGCTGTGAAGTCACCGAGGGTTGTTGCAGGTGCTGCTCATTCCATCTGTCCATCGAGAGCATGGAGGAAACCTCGCTCTGGGGAGTGTCCACGTCGTTGCTGGTGTTCATCCGTTTGGTGCCGTAGTCCATGCGAGCGGATACCGCATTGGTCCAGAGTAGGGTGGACCCTCCGAGGTCGTCTGCGATGCTCGAGGAGTCCGGCACCACTGATTCCAGGTCTCCCCCGGAGTTTTCTTTACCTGGAAGACAGTTGGGAATTGGAATCCTAAACCTGAGTAGTTCTTTACGGTAGTTATGCATATACTGTAGATGTATGGAATTTAATGTATGAGAGACTTGGTTTGAAGATGTCGCTCAAATCGATACTTTTACTCTTGCAAGTTTAGAATTATAGCAGCGCCATTTTTAGAGAACTAATATAAGGAGCAGTTTTAATCCATTTAAAGTTTGAGACTAAATCGCCATCTTCGACGAAATAATCTTGGTACTAATGAGGAAATACTATAGAAGTAATAAATTGTAAGTATGACAGATTTGCATCGAAATGTCAGTATCAATTACCAGGATTCTGCGAAGGCATGATAAACGTGACCTCAACCTGAGGCACGATGGCACCTATGACCATCGAACTTTCGGATTCGACTTTCATGACACGGTTCGAGTCTATGCTGAGATACGTCGCCATCTCGGCTAGCTCCTCCGCTAATCTCAAGAGGAAAAGATACTGGTAATGGTTGATCTGTACACTGATTAGGTTGCCGACGTAGGCGAGGCCGTGTATGTCGGCGGTGAAGGTGCCATCGGCGTTTTCCGGCGAGAGATTGGGCTCGATGCCGATGTGGACCCAGAGGGTCAGGGGGAAGGCATCCAGGAAGGGGATCGCGCGGTTTTGGCCGACCGCGCGAGCCCCGAAGAAGTCGCCCCAGACCGGCTCCAGGTGGCAGCACCACACGTCCTTGGCTTCGGTCCAAAGCAGCTCGCGATTCAGCTGCCGGACCATCTCGTTGACTGAGTTGCTGGAGAAGTTCGTGGGGAAGGACCGGATGCTGTCGGTACCTGAAAACAATTTTATTTACATATCTTCTTCTTTATTCCATTAAAGCCTAAGCATTGTACAGCTGTTTATTGTTTAATTTACTTTATCGTTTTATTTTATCATTTTTTATCGACTCGTATTTTCTTAAATATGCTAAGAAACGTTAAGATAGTTTCATTTTTTTTGCATTATCCTTTCAATGAATTATTTATATCAATTGTTTAAACAATTAATTTGACCAGAAAAATATGGTTAATTTTTCTTGTTTAGTTAAATCCAAGCTGTATTTTTCTTGGGCCTTAATGGATGAATAAAAATAATGATTATTCTATAAGTAAAGGACGTAAATTGCAAGGTGCTAACGTTGAAAAGGAATATTTGTAATAGCTGTAGAGCTTATTTTACAAAGTAACCATTTTAAAGTTGGAATATTTACTTTTCGTAATTTAATATTAGGACTGAAGTTAATGAGTGCAATGTTTGCAACTTCGTAAATGACTGTGTACTGCAGCTGCATTTCATTGTGTCAATAAGCCGGTATGATGTTCAGAACTAAATGAAAAAAGTGTGTACTCGATGATTGGCTACAGAACATCATCAATAACGTACTTTTTTCTGTAAAATGCTGTCCTTGAATGTTATACTCTGATTGTATGGAACATTTTCCGTTCAAGTAATTAGCATCACAGTACAATTCTTTAAATAAAAAGCTATGTGTAAATAGTTGAATTGGAGAATAGTTTAATTAATTGGAGTGAACCTAATGTTGAAATTGCGAAAATATCGGACTTTGGATCCGACATTACATCCACTCTCTAACTTGGAAATTCACTCTCGAAGAGATCAAACTTTTTTTAATTAGTAGTTTCAGAACTGAGTACAGGTTTGGTTAACATTTTTCTATTAATTTTTTTCTACGGAAATTGGTATGACATACCCGCAGCATGTCCCAAGAACTTTTCCGTCACGACATTGAAGTCGCCTTCAAGATTAGGAAAATCTGTCGCGAAGAACATCTGACCCATTTGAAAAGCATTCAAACATTGCGCCAAATCGGCCCGCGACGATCTTTCCATGCTCCTAACATTTGTAATCGTTGCTCGGGACGTTTGAACGTGCAATGATTTTGGCCTATCTTTTTGGTTCGGGTAATCTTGTTGACTTTCAAAGACTATCTGTAAATTATAAAATCTAATTGAATAATTTAATAGTCCAAATAACGAAATAATTAGTATACCTTAAAAATTCGCATTTCGTGAAATTTATTTTATGCAATAAAGTGCAATTGTAGCAATGCCAAACATTTTATTATTATACAAAAATAGATTGAAACAAAACAAACCCTCGGTAATATTGCTTCAATTTTGACGTCAAAGTATATCATATTATTTGTCGAACTGGACGCTCTATTCTCACTCATCAACAACGAATGGTACAAATTCAACATGAAAGAGTTAAACCATAGACACGACGTTACGTCGAAATTCACTTGGATAGGATTGAGTTGGATGTAGAACTTTGGCGGAGGTACTGAAAAAGATAAGCTGTTTAAAATATCCTAAACATTTGTCTCAAATATACAGTAGAACCGTGGTTAATTGACAATCTTAAGTTATTATTATTTTATTTATTTATTTATTTTTTTTCTGTAATCGAGGTTCTATTGGGATAAATGTCTAAAAGATCATTTCGACTTACATGGAAATGTAATATCCCCGGGATAATAAAAATATGTGAACTCCGCATGAAAAATATTTATATCTTCAGGAAGATAAAATCGATCTCTGTCACCTGGAGGAATTCCATTAATTTCATTGCACGATGACACAGCTGTTGTGTACTTCAATTATTATTCGATGTCAGAAACCCAAATACTCCAACTCATGCGTGAAAAGTAGTATTTTTTGTGCGGAATGCACGAAGAAAATCACTTTCCCCGCATTTGTTGAATAAATATAATGTATAACTCTGAGAAAAAGTAATTGAAACAAGGAGGATTTACTTTTTCTCGTTAGTTATACAGCATAATAATTACTGGATTGCTGTCAGGTCCATTAATTGATTTACTTATAATAACATGATGTAATGTAAGTTATATTCTACATGATAAAATTAGCGCATGCAACAGATTGTTAACAATTTTGTCCATTTGTTTTTCCACGTTTGACGTACAAGTGCACACTGAGCAGAGAATGTTTGTTGATCATTATTTAGCAAAACATTTGTCAAATTTTCAATCGTACACCAAAATCGGTTTTTGACAATCAGTAATCCAGCTGAAAAATCTTATATGGATGGAAATCCTAAATATGGGTGTGTAATTCTATATGGATATGGGATATCACATCCATATGGAATCAATTAATCAGAGATACTTTATTTAGCATTCACCAAATATATATACAAATTTACAAGAATAATGTAATTTATTATTGAAATTATATACACGAAAAACTTAAAACTGTGTAAAAATGTTTAATTCATTTCAGAGTCGATATAATTCGATTTGCGAGTAACGATACATAAATAATAAATAAATTAACACTCATACAGATTTCAATAAATAAAAATAAATTAAAATAAACAGTTAGAATTAAATATCTATCATATTTACATATATGTCTAGCGTACATTATTATAAATGTATACAATATATCATACAAATATATTCGCATAAACTCATATAAATTCAACTAACAAATAAATTAAGTCTCTCACATTGTCGTTTTGGATTTCCATAATCGATAAGGTATTTTTCAGTTGGAAACTGACGTCAAATTCTGCAAATCTACACCTGCACTGTACCGCCTGAATTGTCATCGACCTGTTTTTCCGTAAAAACCGTACAATGCAAACATAAATTAACATAAACTGTTTTCGTTCGTTAATCGTTTACAAACTCTGCAGTCATTAAGCTGAAAATCTGTCCCCTGACTTTTCGATTCTCAATAAGCCATGTTAGTTTTGCCCATTGTGTGCCTCAGCCTCTCCAAATGTCTCGCAACCACTACCCACTAACACAAACTGCATTCAATATACCTGCGGTGTGTTTCTTCCTTGTATGAGCTGTTTGCAATTATCATAATAAACAATTAGTACGAAGCGAAACGAAAGGCTACCACATTGAAATTCATCAGGACCGTCTCGGCTCAATTTTTTCGTGACGAAAACATTGAGCGAAAACCGTCAAGCGCGAGTGACACGCACCTGCGACAAACTCCTTCGGCGCCGATTTCTTGCGCGCCGTCGTGACCTTGAAAAAGGTGAAATCGCTGATTCGCAGGACTATGCAAGTGGTCATCAGTTTAGCCAATTGCTCTAAAACGTAATTCTTAACCGGATTGCCACTCGGCTGCTGCGACGACTTTTTCGGGTCCTGCGAGTTTTGATTTTGGCTGTTTTGTGAGCTTTTCTCGTGACTTTCGTTGGTTGCCTTTGAGTTATTTGCTGAAACATTACATTTTTTCATTGATTACTCATATTTCTTTAATTTTTATTTCCTCGAATAAAGAAAAGGGTTTTATATATAGATTTTTTAATAAATAAATAAATGTATTCTAATAAATAAATAAAGTCTAATAAATAAAGTTTAATCGAGTAAATAAACAGAATTTGAAACAATTTTATTTGGTTCAGTTTATTTTTATGAAAGGATGAGGATACCATTAATATTGCCTTGGTTCCTCGTTAAGGGTGAATGTTGCGACCTTCCGGTATCGATGAGATCCATAAACTGGTCGCGAAAAGAGTTTAACGATTGCTGCAGCCATTGGCCGTGAGGTGTCGCATTTTCTTTGTATCTAGCCCAGTGTTTTCTGTCAGCCATTGCTAAATGATAAGGATAGTAATCGATTTGAAACTTGAGCAATGATATTTGCAAAGCTCCACCATCTTTTAGGTCTGGATGCATGGATCTTCCAGCTAAAAAACAGGATAATTGTATTGTAACATTAATTAATTAATGTAAACGTAATAGTTTTTTAAACTACTTCAATTTTTTTCAATCAAAAAGCCTGTTATACCTCCTTCATCGTCGCACAAATGCAGATCTATTCTCTGCGATAAAAAATGATATGACGTTTCCACTACATCATATTTAGTAAATATCTTCGACAAGGCTGTGTTGCTGGCACTTTTCGAACGTGCCTGTTGTGATAGTTGTGCCTGATATTCCGGTAGGAGCTGAAAATGAAACAATTATATAATGCTTGTCTCAATTACTTTGTATTGGATCATCGAAAACAGAGTAAGAAAGCCACTTCGAGTTTGCGCGCCGCTTTCGTTTTCCTCTCGAGAATCGTCGCTTTCTCTATCAGACCTCCCAACGAGTCTATAAAACGCAGCGCCGCTTTCAATTGGGAATCAGTCAGGACCCAAAGGAGATCATCCAAAATGATAACTAACCGCGATCCCATGACGAAACAATCTGCAAACAATTCACATAAATCAATTCCATCAACAATTCATTTGGATCTTTTAAATTGTAATATTTTAATCAATTGAATTATTTGTTAATATTTAAATTATCATTATCCATTTTATTATTAAATTGTAATTATTGTATTATTTCATTTTTTGTAAGTATTTTATTTATATTTTAGTTTTATCGTTTTTCTGTGGAATTAAATAATAGTTGATTTCACTTCCTACCAGATAACCGTTTTTTGATTGTAATTCGACATCTCGCCTGATTGGTCAAGAGTCTCAGTGGCGTGAGATCCTTGTCCTTTGTACTTCTGGCTTCTATTCTTACAGTCTGCCATTCCAATTCTTTGAATATCAGCAGCTGCCCTCTGTCTGGATCTTTGACTCGCGTCATCCTAAGGTCGCAACGATTCCACGTCGGAGACTTCGATTCCACCGTGATGCGACTCATCTATAAAAAGTATCCTGTTACAAATTGCTCCGTCCGCACAATTGACACGTAATGCGTATCAACAAAGTCTGTTTCATTTTCAGGGATTATGCAAGTGCGATTCGATTTCTTGTGCTGTTTTATGTTCCTTGATTTCACCTGGACTGATGCAATGAAAGCTGGACTTTTGAAAGTTACGGAGACAGTGTTAACAGCTACGGTAATGCCGTCGATGACTTTGTGGATGAATGAATATTTCGCAGGACCGGCGAACGACGAGAGTCCTTGAGAAGATGACATCCTCCTCAAATCCTCGCATGTCTCTACTTCTATGTGAACCTCGTCCAGACTCTGAAAATGACAATAGTTGCAATCATAATATATAGTCGCAATTAAATTTTTCGACTTGAATGTTTAGATTAATAAACATTCAAGTCTTGTAAAACATTAGTTAAATGAAATTGGATTTTCTCAATTTTCAGTTTCATTTTTAAAATAATTTAAACGAGTACAAAACGAGTTAAACCAAAATCGATTACATTCATAAAATTATAGTTTAACTGATTTCAACAAACTAAATAATTTGTAGTGATTTAGTTTGTTGAAATCAGTACAAATTAAATCATTTGTAGTGAGTTCTATTTGTTTTTATTTGCTTATTGTTCCACGAATTTCAAATGAACAAAACGAAATAAATAGAATCAATTTTAATTGGTTATCTTTTAATTGGGTATCTTTTAGAACGTTTTTAATACATTTTTTGTTCTAAAACATTTCAAATATAAATTACACAAAATTGTTCATTTAAAAAAAAGGGTTTAATATGATTTTAATTTTTTACAATGCTAATAAATAAATTTGCACAATTAAAATAACTACATCAAATTTGTAAGATATTACGAAATTGGTGTTTTGAAACTAGTGAATATTATGTAAACATCAAAATAAATATTAAACACTATTTTAGATATAAGCTGTTTTATTAAAATATAATATCCAAATGTATTTTCTATATTGCATATGAAATGACGTTTTATCTGACTTCATATCTAAAAATTAATCTATTTATGCATTGAGTGTCAAGAGACTTAATTTCAGTGTTACTTTTCATTAACGTCGTTTTGAATTCATGTATGATTCGGTATCAGCATATAAACAATTACATATAGGTTCCATATAGATATAGTATGCACATATATGTATGCTTCGATATATGAGTTCTTTAACTGGTTTATCTCGGCAGGAGGAAGTGTACCGAAAATTATATCGAATTGCACAGTTAAGTCAATTTGTCAAAAAGCTTTATGTAACTGATTTAATCTCAAGGCTGCAGATTTATCGAACTACACATGTTTTTGTCGAAAAAAGCAATTGGGATTATCATTCTACTTTGTTTTCATTATGTCTGAAAATGTTGTTTCAGAGAATGTACAAATCAGAAATTAATAATTCATATCGGATTTTGTTCCAGTCGGAAATATGAGAAACTTAACATTAGTTAGCACTCTTAAATTAAAATCTGCTAAAAATAAATTAAAATTTAATTTTTTACTGTATATGTAAATTGTGTACATGTATGTAATTTTTAACTTCTTATTTATAGTTTTATCACTTAAGCGTTCAAACAGTTTTATTGAAATGACAATGTCACGCGTCGCATAACGAAACGGTTGGCCATACTGTTGATAACGATAACTGGAGATATTCTTATTTCGTTAATTTATGATTACGGTATGTCTGTTTAAAAGAAAATAATAAATACAATTGTAAATTTGTTTTTTCTTTAAAATAGGTTTAATTCAATATTGTCAATCATTGTTGATAAAGTAAGTCGTATGACATTCTATTGTCATGTGAGTAATCATAACAAATGTTACTGAAGAGTCATGACTGTCATTGATGAACTCACGTCTGACCTGACTTTTATGATATAACATGAAGAAATAAGAACTGCTACTGTAAGGTACATATTGTTTAACAATGTTAAAGAAATACTTTCAAATGTTATCATCTAAAACATATAATAGTATTAACTATTATTGCAATAGATTTCCAACTTGTGATACTTTTGATAGAAGATCTTCATATTAACCCTAAAATTATAATTGCAAATTTACGTAGTAATATAAAAAATTGTTGTCTTTATCTTTTACATAAAACATAAAACCTACTAGTTATATCTTTAACTATGGAAGACTATTTCGCGGAATGTGATAATGAACTTGGCCTTAACTTAGAAGTGAAGCTGCCAAAGCAGCAAACTATGAGATTCAGAATCTGGTTCCACAAAGTTAATTCATTTATTTATTTAAACTGTTCAATGTATTTTGCACTGATTATGCATTTTATATTTAATATTGAATTTTTCAGTGAATCTAGTTCAACACCAGGTAAATCCTCTCGAAACTTAAAGTAGCTAGGTCATCTCAGTCTCTAGTGCTTTGAATAATTGAAAACATTATTGAAAAGTAATGGCGATAACTTTGTACACAAATCAATTTTATATATTATATTTTGTTTTAACAAGTTGACTTTAAGAATAACATAATTTATGGAACAGTTTTGGTTGTAAAGTAACAATTTACAATTCAGGTTTCGTTAACTTTCATATTTTCTAATAATTAAAAATGATTGGTCAAGTATATGTTTTAAAATAGTTAAACTATTTCATTCTAGACAATCTTTTTACGTAATACATTGAGTGTAACTTTCAAAGTTTTCAATTATATCTAAAAGTTGTATAGCAACACTATTTCAAAAGAATATTGTAAAATATTTTGAAAATTTCAAATATTACATTTAATTAAAACTGGCTAAAAATTATTTCTGTTACACTTTTGTTTATATAAATGCATAAAAGAACTACAAAACTTAAATGACATGATTTCTGAATTTAAGTTCATTATATTTTATCACAAGACTTAATTACTTTAAGCCATATCTCATACAAGTTATATATGTTACATTTATTGATACATTTATTATTTATTATACAATCTTGGCATCGACATACTAACGAATGTCTTGATTTTCCCCAGGATATATGCATACTTATATATATTGATACTGATAAATTTATTGATTTCATTGTTTTGTGCAATAATATAAGTCTCTAATCAATCTCTCATACCAAGAAAATAGGAACACTTTTCAACTTCGTCCATTGTATTCGAAAAGTGACTTTGTTGCACCAAGCGTGTGTCAGGCGTAACCAGGATGGCAACTCCAGCAAATCTGTCAGAACAATCTCGTCCAGTTCCAAATTACTCAATTCGCCTTCACCCTTAAACGTACTTAAGTTGATTTTGTCCGCCGACAAGTTTTTTGTGAACCTAAAACAAAATGAAATACCTTATCATTGCATTCCTTCCCATACATCCAGTTTCAACTAAAGCTGAAAAACCACCCAAAATACAATTTCTAGTAAAATTTATTGGTAACAAAGTTTCATTAAAATCACATTGATTCGCTATAAAATGACAGTACACGCTGTGTTTTATGGAATATAAACTCGCAATGTTGCTGTAATATTATGGTACGATTTAATCTAATAAAATTAAAATTTCATTAAGTTCTGTAATATTGTATTAAGATGTACAGTATTAAAATTATAACTACTGATAAAATGAAATTGCAGTAAGTTTTTTTTAAAATTGAAGTAAACTTTGTAATGGTGTTTACTATAACATTACAGACTCTTTTCTAAGTGAACTTTCTTTTTAAACTTCAAGTAAAGTAAAATAAAACTATTATAAAAATTGACATTTTTAGTACTATTTATTATTTGCTCTATCCTCCTCTATTTTTCAAATTATTGGCATTTATCAAAATAATCATTTTAATTACTTCAAACATGTTCAAACATATTTCTGACAAACTATAGTCAGATACAGGTTTTATAAAATTTCAATATATTAATCATAATCTTCCTTTATTTCTCTAAAATTTCAGTGGTTTTTCATTATTCTACACTAAAACTGTAAATTTTTGCAATATATTTCTAAAGTATCACTATCTTTACTGAAATTTATAGTTTTTTGTAAAAAAATGTTTTTTTACAAAAAACACCTCACATACTTTCTGCGCTCAATTTTCCCCTTTTAAACCTCCCATAAATGTAAACAAAACATTCACAATGAAAAAAAAAACCGTATTCTATTTCTGTAGATGAGGACATGCTTGAGACAACAAGTTAAGAAACTCTCCTCTTTGCCATATGCTTATTTTCTCTGTGCGAAAAAGCGCTCCGTGCCGTTTCTTGGACCCCTTTTGCCCCCCTTTCCCCCGGCGCCGCGATCAGCGTTATTGGCTCGTGAGGTCGGAAACACCGAGCCAAATGCAAAATCAATGATTCGGGTTTTAAACGCTTACCGTGAGAGATGCTTTAACAGCTGATTTTTGATAATCGATGCCATTTCGCGGGTCGATTTCGGGCGTTATAGGTGGAGGTGAGTGCAGCGGCGGCCGTCCCGTGACATGCTGCAACGGGGCCCTCACGAGTCCATGACAACCATTGCAATTCCACTGGCGACTACTGACAGTTACTACAATGAACCGTAACCTTCTTTGCGCGGATACGTCAAAGTGCCGTCCGCAATGTCGCAGCGGAGCTCACATGCGCCAGTCCAGGCGGAGCGGCGCAAACCGACCAATCGCCACTGAACGCGCGCGTTTTTGAATGTTTGACATGAATTTAAAGCAGTTTAAAGTAGATCAAATATGTTGAAATTGTTTCTAAAACGAATTACTTTAATAAATGTATTAATGTGGGGAAGGTACTTCTCACGTCTAGGGACGTATTTAAGGGGACAAGTAAATAATTTTTATTTTATTTAATTCCCAGTTTAAAAATTCCATTAGGACAAATGTGGATATTCCTAATGTTTTCTAGGCGGTTTCTGTCAGTACTTTGACATATTTTGTATAGGATTTAGTATTATTTTCGTAGCCCATACGTAATTGCATATACTTTTATTGGCATCTAATTGTAAGTCCGTGCCAAAATCGTACAAAAGTTAATTATAATGGTTTCTAGATGGTTTCTGTTAATGTTTCTATATGTATCTAATCGATCCTGGTGGAATTTTTATCTGGGTTGATATCTTTAGGCAATTTTGTTACTCTTTTCGTTTAGCTAACTACCCTCATAGATGAGTCTCAAAAGCATTCTCGGAATGTCCTCGAAACGTTAATTGTGCTGAATAGAAAAACATTGTGCACTGTAATCTACCATTAGGCTCGACTGATATATCGGCTAAGAGTTGCAGGCTTAAATGCGGGACAGTCGATACTACGGATTAACGTATCTAGGCTATTACGACTCTTAGCCGCTGTCAGCTCCTACGTGCCCAGTAAAAAGAAAAATATATTCCCGATATATTCCCAATATATTCCCGATATATTGCCAAAATTGGGAATATATTTTTTATACAAAATAAATTGGGAATATAAATTTCCTATATGGCCAATATATTTCTATTTTCACTAGGGAAACAATGAAACTATCACTTTCCAGCTAACAATATTCTCCCATAAGCACCGAATCTTGCTCTGTTAAGAAATGTTAAATAATTATTTTTTCACAAACAAAGTCCCTAACTCCGCAGCACATTTTCGACTTGGCCTTACATGCTTCAAAGAGAACTCTCAAAGTTCCGTTTTTAGTTGTCCAAATTTTAAATGCCTCAAAATTATTTGCTTTAATCTTTAGTAGCCTCAAATTTAAACGGGAGCTCGAATGATTGCCATTAATGACACTCAGGTTTTCAATTTTTAAACATAAATGCTTCTAAATACCTTTTTTGTAACTCAGAACTTATACAATATTTGTATAATAATAGATAAGTTAATGGATTTTTGAAAAATTAAAAACTTTAAATTTCAGTAATATAACATTCATGTTAATTTTCGTTTAATTCCAAGCATTTAGAGCATTCTGGCCATTCGGGTCTATTCCTCAAATCGTTAAGTTAAATATAAATGTTGAGCTAACTATAAACCTAAATGTTATAGTTAATTATATAAATCTGAAAACCAGCCATCATGATTTCATAACTCATATCACCTATTAATAATCATCTATTCATAACAAATCATCTTCAGATCAAAGTGTCCTCATGACCCCAAAGCCCAAAAAATAATATACATTAATAATATTGATATTCTCATCTCATTGATGTAAAGAAGAAACTACTGGTGTACTTAATAATTACATTTATTTACAAGTGACAAGTTTTGCGATTGTTCTGATGAAATGTACAAAGGTGAGGAGAATGTAGTTTTGTAAAAAAACGAATCCACCGATTTTAGTATCTGTATTTTGTCGAATAGTCTTTGGGAGATACAACAAGACCTCGACCTTTTCTGGCTCCACGGTACACTGTCTCGATTATATCGATCATTTCTTGCTTGTCTTCCAGAGCCCAGTTAATTTTGTTGTTATTTCCTGTCCCCAAATCGATCATTATATGTTTATTTCGGAAGAAAAACATTACTGTGCACGGATCGTATAATTCGTACCTGAAATTAAAGATAATGATACATCAGTGAGAAATAGTATATAGAAATTCAAGTTCTTAAATAATAAGCAAATTATCCTTGATAGCGTAATATATATTTTTAGTAAGCGATATATTAAAATGATTTAGGTAGAGTTTATATCAAGACAACTCAGCATTGTCCTTATTAATTTATATAAATCATTTGTAATTTGTTTACATCAAATTTAAATAAACTTTTTGTAAATTCATAAATTTGCATTTGATGCCAAATATTGTTGTAATCAAAAAATTAAAGTTTACAATTTTTTGTATTGAAATATAATGTAAACAATTAATTATATAAATAATTAATGTTGTTTTTTCCTGAAAATAACTAAATCGCCTGAAATAAAGATTTTTATAATTATTTATGTAAATTGTGACTATGAGGGATTTTTTACGGGTATTCATATGTAGATTCTTACATTTTATTGAAATCTGGAACTTCGGTGATATCCACCAAATAAATTACTGCAAAGTTTTTAACCCTCTCTGCAATATTATACAACACTTCATCCATTTTCATACACATTGGGTCCCAGTCATGGCCAAATCTGATTACCTGAAATGTAATAAACAAGCTGATTATTACAATTAGTTTGCATAATATAATATATACTGACATATTAAGGGTTCTGTATAAAAACTGGCTAAATAAAAAAACATAAATAAAAAATGGAGATATTTCAGGAAAATATTTTTCAAGAGTTTAGTTACAAATATAATTGGACAAACATTTTTTGACATTAAAAATTATTACAAACTGTATGTAAAAATTTAATTTTCGAAACCCGCTAAATCCAACATTTTTTTCATTTTTGTGTGAATTCACAGTGCCGACATAGTGTTTTCTATTTTTGTAAACATTTATGCTACTGGACTTTTTGTTATATTTTTTCAACATTTTCAATAGTGGACTTAGCTAGTTTTGAAACTCAAACTTATTAAATTGCATTGTACTTTTATTTGACAGTGTAAAGTAGCAAACAATAAAACAAGAAAAAAGAAGAAATCGTTCAGTTCCGTGTTTACTTGTCAAACAATAGAGGTTAGAAAGTCCTAATCAACTTACCACAACTCTGTCTTCTTCGGATAAAATGGCTTGGTCCACCTGCCACCCATTGTGAAGATGTGGTAACATGTACGACATCTTTGTGTGTTTATATTTATCTCACGTTGCAACAAAGAACTCCAAACTCCAAATAAACGTTAAAAATTATCACAACGGTGATGTCAGTTGAATGTTATCACAGCTGCCACTTTGAAGTATGCAACAAAACCTAATTTAACAATGGAAACGATTCGATACATCGATTATCGACATTCTTTCCCTAGGGATTAACCAATAATAACAACGAGCAAACAATAACAAATAACCGAAGTCATTAATTCTCACTTAATTGGCTTGATATTTTTTATTAAAATTAATCTTAGAAAATTTCGGTTATATTTGATACATTGAAAATATTTTCAGAAATCAACGAGACAAAAGTAACTAACAAAATGATTCTATTTAGGTGTTCCTAAATCCCTCATTTTGCATCGACCAATCACAAGCTTTGTGGAGTTTGTCATGTATTATTGGGATCTGGGGGGGGGGGGGGGGGCGGGGGGGGGGCGGGGGGGGGGGGGGGGGGGGGGGGGGGGGGGGGGGGGGGGGGGGGGGGGGGGGGGGGGGGGGGGG
>JABFPB010001502.1:0-24875 GCA_022817645.1 Ceratoteleas bidentatus | reverse complement strand
ATGACAAACTATGGAAAATGTTAAACAACTTAAAGCATGAATTTTTTCGGGTAAAAGCGGTAAACGAATAGTTGGAAAAATACATTTTTTAGGAATTCAATTTCAATTTTTCGTCATTTAATTTTGAGTCGATGTTGAAATGGCGTCGAATAAATGTCTCAATAACCGTTCAGGTGATATCGAATCTACACGTTGATTCAACGTTTCGCATCGACATGGAATCGGCATATTTCAATGTCGATTCCATACCGATCCCATGTCGATGCGAAACGTCGAATCAACATCGATATCTATTCGATGTCATCTGAAGGGACATTGAGACATTTATTTGAATTCAATTCAACATCGATTCGTCTTCAGGATTGATGATGAATCAATGTCGATTTTATCGCTGTTCTGTTAGGATAGGAAATAAAGTTAATGAGTTCATTAGCTTTCCTCCCAAGTCGCACCCGATATTTTTCCACATGCATGAACTGAAAAACGTCAAATTTGCAACCGAGAAATGAGAGTCGAAAGTTGTTGACTGTCGGGATCCAAAGTTAGCTGGCGGGAGGCAAAGAGCCGTTTGGCTCCCGGCAAACTTCTCCGACAGACGTCAAGTTCCACCCCAATTCCTAGAATGCAAATTTAACGTTTTCAGTGTACGTATGTAAAAAATTTACCTTGTGAGAAAACATTTTTAATTTTTCTCTTTTCTATTTTTTCATCTTAAAAATGACTAATTAATAGATGGTTTAAAGAAAAACTACACGGCCTACAGTATTCAAACTTTTTGGGATTTAACGTAAAAGTCTAAAACATTCATATACATAGCATAATAAAATTGTGTAATAAAATATGAAAAATGATAACGCTTTTGTAGGTAGCGCTGACATTGCTCACAGGTCGTTTGGAAGAAATTATTGCGCTGTGTGCATTGTCCTGGCCGTCACTTCCTCTGAAATGGATAACATTACGAATATTTATTTTCGTTAAACACGCCGTTGAAAACTGAGGTCGTCGACAATAAAAATATATATTTATACTATTTTAATCTAATTTTTATAAGTTTTGTTGTGAACATTGTTTTTATATTATAAAATGTGACAGTTTTACACCGCCAATGACAAGTATGACAGAAAAAAGTTGTCGTGCAAAAAATCAGTTTTCAGAAAAAAATTAAAGTAATTTAAAGTTTTAATGTTTAATCAGCGGCGTATTACACCGCGCAACAGAAACAGCTCTAACTTTACTAATTTTTGGATTGTTGGTTTCGCATAATCTCTCGAAACAATTTGAAGAATCGAAAAATGAAACAGCTCTTTTACTTTGAATGAACGAAAATGAAACGTTTTCGAAATCCATATCATGAAAATAGTAAAAAACGCTACATTAACGTCACTCAAGGCAGCGAATTCGATCGCAAATTTGTCTAAAAATCAACGTCATTCCGATCCACTTTTCGTTTTTCATTTAAAATCGAATCCCATTGTTTAGCTGGAAATTCTGATTTGCACTAAAGATAAACCTTTCCGATCGTTGATCAACAAAAGATGAGCCGAAATCCGAAAATGGGATCCGAATTTATTGCGCGCGGATTTGCCCTTTCGACTGCCGTCGATAATTGTAAATTGGGTTATAGTGGCGGAAGGGTTTGAAAATATAAGCGATTATGTAAATACCGAATTTCAAGTTATTCCGCCCGCGGGCAAGTACTGATTTATCGCGGGGCCTTTGACAAATTTGTGCGAAAAGTTTGCGAAAGATTTCGACCTTATTTTGAGTGCAAACTGTGGTTGCAAAGTGGAACAAACATATCAAATTACCCATTGCACGCGTAGAATATTTTGAGCTAATGTATTCTTACGTGCGCAACATACAATTCCGATGCATCGGCGATTCGACAAAAACTCACTCGAAATCCGAGTGTCGGTCTGATTTTCAAACAAACTTGTTTAGCTGTCGTATTATGCACATGGATAATTTACGAAGGTTACAAGAGCTGGTAATTCGTTACGAGAAAATGTAACATTTTCGTTTTGCGAACTGGAATTCGCGAGATTCCAACGGCGTGCGAGTTCCATTGTTCGTTATGATCCGTACGAAATTTATTAATTGGATGCGAATTAATCAAAACAGGCGAAGCGCGCAAGTTTTGCCAAGCGAATGATTTCGAGAAATTTGTTTATTAAACAAATTTCTCGAATGAACTGGGCAGAGGCGGATCCATTTAATTTTTATGAATTTATTAAACTGTAGTTTTTATCTATATAACTTTGCAGTTGTATATTTTGAAATATTTTATAAATGTGTTACTGGATTAATTGGCTTCCGTTTATTCGTCCTCTCTTTTTATTTATTGTAACGTACAACATGAATACTTTGGTAAAGTAGAATTGTTCGCAGTTCATCTTTCACTGCGGAAATGAATGAAGTCACGCCACTTGATTTTATTGCACTTATTTTTGGCTTCCACGGAACATTTATTGTACATATTGCAGTTTCGGGCGATGACTTTTAAAACGATATCTTAATCTGCATGCCAACTCGGCGTGTAACACATTTACTTGGTATGTTTAGATTCGATTATTCCGATCCCTGAAATAACCTCCTGTCAATTATGCTCAGGTATCAAAAAAGAAAGGAGTGACAGAGAGAAGCAAAAATTAAATCGCAATTGGTTCATTAAATATCGTTCGAGCAGACAGAGGTATCAACGATTCAATTCATTTCGTCGTAATTACAGCATTATATGTTTCTTTGCTAATTCTGTTAAAATTTGCGACAACTTAATTAAAACGAATTCAAAAGATAATTACTGGCTCGCGACTTAAAAAAATGATATTTTACAGTTCACTCAAATTTGAAAAACCACGAAATGCAACTTTTTGTCGAGCTCTTCAGGGAAGTAATTTAATAGCAGGATTTCTTACTTCCCGTTTTGATTATTCTATTTTATGTCGAACAGTTGATTTCGCTCACTCAAATGGTTTCCTCTTCGAACGTCCTTAATTAAATCGGATGTCCCATCCAATATTTACCGTTGGGTCAATTTCTTGTTTCAGTGTACTAATTCTATTATAATTGTTCATTCCATGCGTACCACGATTTGATTGGTTTATTATAAACATGACGGTCGATGTCAAGGTTAAAATCAGCTTCACAATTAGAAATCACATGTTGCGACTAATTGTTTCGCTAAACGTTTCGCTTCCCCTTCGTTAAATAAAACAATTTAAACAAAGATAAATTAACTATTCATTAGAAAAAATAGCAAATCCTCTGCAAACAGTTGCATTAAAGACAATCTCAACAAAACCCGAAAAAACATCTAATTCCACTTCCACATTTTTCATACCGAATTTCTCGCGCAGAAAAATATCCTGATTAATGTTTTAAAATAATTCTCTCTCTGTAATAAAAACTCTATCTCTTCGAAAATTATTTTTCTATTCAATTCCTCTCGACTCTAAATCAATCGTATTGCTCTCCCAACAAATGTTGCTGAAAGTTCCGAATTTTTCACAGTCGTTTAAACTGCATCAACTGTTTAATTTCCAAACTATCCACCGAAATTCATTAGACCTTTTTGCGTGCACCAATTCCCCATATTTCATTCCCACACATTCCCGCCTTCCACCCTAATTAAAATTCTTCCCCTCAGCGCATTCATCCCCGTCAAATTAGCGAATAATAACAATAACGCTAACGACCGGAAACAGCGTGAAACCTCTGTCAAGACGGCACCGCTTCTCGCATTGCTCGCATTACCATCCAACTTGAACTATTTACACAGTCAGTTGCCTTGTCTCGCGTAAGTTCGGTGTCGAGTATTCCCCAAATTCTGCATGCCTTGTTGTCAAGAGATACATGCATTCGGAGCGCGTACGCGCTCCGCCGGGTTCTTCGCCGCGGCCCACTAAGTCGATCATCTGCTCAGAACGTGCGGTTCGGGTCCGGGTGTGTCGTTCCATCGATCGGATTTCCGATCGACCCGGGCTTAGATCGATCCGGGCCGAGCGTATGCCAGACTGCAAGAAATGCCCGCATTGCAAGTCTCCATTACCCCGAAACTGAGGTTTGGCTGTCTTAAAAAACAGCCAATATGACGCGGTGTGGCGACCGCCGTACCATGACATTTCCCACACTGCTCTGCGGAATCGTTACTTCTCGTTAGCTGGTCGCGAAATGCATCGAATTATGTAGAGCGGAATAATCAAGTCATAATTATAACAGTAATTATAATGGCGATTGTTTGTAAGGAAATTACGCGCTGGTGATTTCGGGGTAAAAGTTTCAGGGATTGTGCGAAGGGCGAAAACTGGGAAAGTACATTTTAAGGGGAAAGGAGGATGTAACCGAAAAAGCGAGAATCTGCTGTTTTTATTATTCAGTTCGAAAGATAAAACGAGAAATAACGGTTCGGTGGAATATTGAGTTTGAAAGTTAATTTAATTGTGCAAAAGTATTTCGATATTAAAGGTTCGTAGGCACTAGACATTTGCGAATGGAAAATGTTGAAGTGGAAACAATGGTGCATTCTGTTTCGAAACACTTTGCTTCCAGATGTACTCGCTCATGGAAATATAGCCACGATAAACTTCGGTTGTGTACTAATTTAAATATTTCGTTGCTTATTGTTTACTCCCTCATGTTTCGCTTTTCACATATTTTAAAGTAACGATAACTGGTTCCATTTTAAATATTCCAATCTGCAAAACAATTAAAGTTCAGCAACAGAAATCGTGACGTCTATCAAGTGTCAACTAACCTAGCCCAATATTGATCAATTTCGCCAAACCTTTCACCCCGATTAATCCAATTAAGTCGGCAATTCTGCGATGCCGCCCCAAAGACAAATTTCCTCCTTAATTCATCTATAATTTTTCCCCTCGAATCGTTTCGTTAGAAAAACTGTTTGCTCGATCCAGAATGGAAGCTCGTCCCACAGACACAAAGCGGCGCAATGCAAACAAACGAAAATGTCTGCGGTTCGTGAAACGGGAGCCGGCGAAATATTATATATATAGCATACGAAAAGGCGCGGTTTGATTGATCCCGGCCGAGGCAATAAGTAAGGCTTAGCGGCGCCTTTCGCATTGCTTGTAATCCTGAAACGGCTCTTGATTACCACCTTTTACCCTGTCCTCCAACCGCCGTGGCTTACTACTTGACGGCTCCTCGACACTCCCATTCATCGCGCGCAAAACTCGACCATCGCGCGATACTTTGTATCGGCCGCGCGACGCTTTTTCAAAAGCGCGATCTTTAATTTCGCCGCAGGACGTCTTTTTCTTCGCTCGGGGGAGGATATCTTTGTGGGGCGCGTAATAACGGAGAAGCCGAGCGTCTAATATCAAGGCGAGGCGGGACAATTACTTACTTTCGCGCGGCAAAGTGGGGGACGGTGTCATAGAGAATTATTGCCCGGGTAAAAGTCGCGACGGGTAAACAGAGGATAGATTTCGTGGACGGACGAAAGAAGAGATCCCACCGGATGGCGTTTTATTGCATCGAGTGTATGATTTAGTGGCGAGGAGATGAAAATTAATTTTGGACTAAAGTAGTGGAACTGGGTGGCGGTGTAAGCAATTGGGGAGGCAACTTTTGTGGCTATTTATAGAACACCTTTCGATATTTCGATTTTTAGAAAGGTTTCTTTATTATGACATATTTCATAATATTTCATAATAAATGCTTTATTATGAAATAGTTGAGTTAGCTTTAGATATCGGTATTTAAGCTAAAGTTCATGTTTTTTTATTAATGCCAGGGGGTAAATTTCAAGGCTATCACGAAATAATCAGAATCCGAGTTTTTCAAGTTATTTATATAACCATCTTGAGGAAAACACTAGGTGTATAAGAATCCATCATAATATTTGAAACTCTGAGGCTTACTTCTAAAGTAAAACATGTTTTTAATATTTGCAACTAAAATTTAACAATGTTTATTTTTGTGATATTAATAATATTTACGTATCAAAGGGTCAACAGAGTAAAAATACAAAGTGTATAAACAGTTATTCCCCATATTATTTGAAATAGAGACAATCAATTTACCTTTTAAATGTCCCATCCCAGCTATTGATGAATAAGTGAAGAGGCGTTATATAAATGGAAACGCAATATCAATTGGCATTGTACAAACAAATCAAGCAAGAAAGAAATTTGTTGAACGTGCGACTTTGAGGATTAAGCAGGCGATATCGATTTGCTCTCGATTTGAATAATTTATTAATTGTTAATTGAAACGTAATTCCGTAAAGCGCGTGAACGTGTCTATTATGCGACAGGAGTTTCCAAGTTTACCTCCGTTAATTCTTTATAAAATTTACATAGCAAATTTGATAAACTAAAGACTCGTTCTTTTTAATTGGAAAACGTCGTATCTGATAACAGGCATTTCCCTTTCGCGGAGAAATTCCGTAGAAAGACTTTTGTGACGTAACTGCGTTAAGCTTACTGCAGTTACATATGAACTTATAAAAATGCAATATTTATTTGTATTACGTTATCTGATTTTGAAATTACTCATAGAAAATTTCTCACGCAGAATTAATTTAAACTTTATTCCTTTAGCTAATTTTAAAGGACATTACAAATATGATTCTGCAAACTGCCTTTCTAAGTATAACAAGTTAGTAATGTCAGTGGAGGGAAATAGCTCAGTAACACAACACGGTAGAGTAATTTAGTAACATATTCGTATTTAGAAAGTCAAAATCCCCAAGTTATATAGCTTTAGCCAAATACAGGTGTTAAAATAGACTACGTGAAACAAGTCAGAAACACTTCAGACCTGGCAACTGACTTTACGTTTCCAGTAGTAAGCGATATTTTCAGTTCCTTCGTGGAAGTGACATTTTAAATAATTTGTTTAACCCGTGAGGAAAATACTTCTCTTTTTTGCACTTGTTCTATTTACTTGCAGAGTTAACAATTATCGATATTGCGGCGCAACCTACACAAAGTCAGACTGCAATTAAATCACACACTCAGTGGTGTGATATCTAAGATATCGGGTTCATTGTAATCCGCTTTGACGATGAGCCGAGTTAGTTTTGCTAACTGTCTGCTGTGATCACGTAGGATTGCATCAGCTGGGATTCAACTAGAGATTCAAATCAGAGCATTTAAGCATTCGCGACACAAAGCGTAGATACGCTTGCCGTTTAGCACAGTTTTCTCAAGACAAATTTTGCACATTAATCACGTTTGAACTTGGAATATTTATGTACACGGACGTGTCGCATTCAAATGAATGGCGCATATAATCTCGGAGCCTGTAACTGAAATATGATGTACGGCACACCAGTTAAGCCATATTGTTATTTATTTTTTGCTAAGAAAGATGTTCAGTTAATCTTGATCTTAGTCTTATAAATCACTTTACCTTCGAATTGTAAGTTTGGTAGTAATAAATGTGCTGAATATATTTGAAATAGAGAATATCATTTTAGAATAGTGTAAATTCAAATTACATTAAAATTAAAAGTTTTAAATTTAGAATTATAAATTTATCAATATAGAGATATACATTGAAGGTCGTGCACAGACATTGAAGGTCAATAATGTAACTCTTTCCACCGATCCGTTGTAAATTGTAACCTTAGGTCTCGATTTAGAGTTAGATAGTCGCAGATTGAAACCTCTCAAGCTTACCATATTGATCATAATTGTTCTATACAAGTTTGAAACGTCGTAGATTAAGAAGTTAAATGTTCAATGTTAGAATGTCAATCTAACAAACACACCTGTTCAACTGAAACAAACGTTTCTCCACGTTAGTTTGCGAGAGTTATGTCATTGGTAAACAAAACTAGAAATTGAATCGCGCGAAAAAGTACCACGCACTTAATTTCTTAAATTCACCTACCTCAAGAATATGTAAATCATTCTCGTGGACCGAGAGTCTAAATTTAACATGGACCTTACGGGAAATTCGTTTTTGAGCACATAATTTTTCAGGCAACTACTTTTATAAAAAAGGAATGCAAGGTTAACGTAAAAATGTCAAGTGAAAATTCATGAGCAGTACTCGGCTCTTAAAATTCAATCCTTGAATCAAGATTTTACATCTTAATTCGGGATAAAATCGTCTTGACATATCAGATTCCATCAAACGTTCGTTCTATATTTAAAACTGTTAAGATGCTTTCAGGGAGATGTATTTCTACCTTTGTTTACTATCACTCTTAACCGGAGATATTATTTAACATTTGCTTTCTTTAAACCAAAAACTCTTTCACTATGTCAAACTATTCTATTAGATATCGCATTACAATTAAACTGTTTCATAATGCATTAAACATTTTTATATCACCTTTCCAATATAAAATCCAACGTTTGTCAAACGAATAGTCAAACGTCGGCATAAAAGTTCTTATATTTTATATCATGCGAATTGTAGCATTTTCCATGTCAAAGGTGAATTTTCAAAGGTGAAAATTTGCAAAATAACACTTTTGGTTGTTAACAATCATTGTCGCTCGAAGTGTATATGTTTCCCAGAAAATCGATGCCAACGATGAAATGGATAGACCCGCATAAATTTCACAGCGAAACGAACAATTAGAACAACAGCGAATTGACGTACCTATAACAAAATACAAAAAAGCGTTTTCGTTTTTTAAGCGGATTTTCAATTCACGCACCACGTAAAATGGTTTAACTCGATTAAACATACTCTTAACTTGTTGCAACGCGAGCTAAGCCGTTTATCTGATTTAGATAAATATTTATTAGCACTGAGCAAAGTTTTTTTTCACTGTAACTAAGCGTGAATCTGCTCGCGCAATTAATCGTATTGCATTACAGTAACTGAAAGTTGCTGATGCGTTGACCTACATTGCGCTACCTTCGAATAAAGGAGCGATATACACCGGAAAAAATCCGAGTTAAAGTACGGCGGATTTAATTTATTTTGTTGAGACAATCAGCACTTTCTTCTCCGACGAATCGCGCCACATAACCGACAAAACGGTGATAAGGTCCCGGGCAAATTTCGCCCCCGTAAATTTATTCGCGGATACCTGTTAGCTGGATTTATTAATGAACCATTTGTTTTCGTTTTTAATTAAAGTTCATCGGTGGGTTGCGCGTTTCTTCGCGCGGAATTTGCAGCCGGGATCGTTATTTGTCTCACGTAGTCGTGAAATACCAAACCTCACCATCTTCATATCTATTTACGGCGAAGACTTGAGGGTGATTTATCGATGATAAATTCAAAAACAGCTTATCTGGCTCGAATGAATGGTCTTTCTTAAGGTTTAGGCTTGTTTTTCAAAAGGAATGTCAGTGAGCTGAAATTTTATGTCAACTTCGAACTTCTGGAACAATTGCTGTAAATTTGATTGAGTAAATAAATGGTGAACTAATTCATTTTAGTATAAACTCCATGTCATCATATGGCAACTTCAAAATTAAGTCAAAAGTGGTTTAGTTAAAGTAATTTTGGGAAATTATTCCCTGCTTCTCTTCCTAAAAGTAATATGAATTTGAACACCTTGGCATTTCTGGAATATTTGTAATATTTAAGTTCTCTAATACTGAATTATCTTAATTCAAGATACGCATTGATTAAGATACGTTATATTTATTAAACTATATCCTAATCAATTGAGACTTCGAAAGCTTTTTTTTATTTTAAATAAAATAAAATATTAGAAAATCCGTACCATTTCTAGACGTTAAATGAAGATGTAAATGAAATGAAGTAACAGTGAAGTACCCACGACGAAAACTGTTACAGTAGATTTGAAAACGTTCGTATTCATTGATTTTCAGACACGAAAGGCTTTCGGACAACGGCGGCAAACCAGCCGAGAGGTCCGCGGAATACAAGATCGTGGTGATGGGCGCGGCGAGAGTCGGCAAATCCGCGATCATCAATCAATTTCTATACAACACGTTTACACTCAAGTACAAGCGCACAGTGGAGCAAATGCACCAAGGTGATTTCAACGTTTCTGGTACTCAACTAACGCTGCAAATTCTCGACACATCGGGTTCCTTCGAATTCCCGGCTATGCGAGAACTTTCGATCAGAAACGCCAATGGCTTCATTTTGGTGTACGATGTAAACGATCCCGCCACCTTTATGGATGTAAAGGTTCTTCGTGCCCAAATCCTCAGCTCAAGGGGAATTGATAATTTGCCAATAGTCGTCGTGGGAAACAAAGTCGATATGAAAACTGAGGTAAGGTGAAATTATTACAATGAAGCTTATAAGGAGCGGTTTGCATTTTGATGAAAATTTCAACAAAGAGAACTTATTATGTATTGATTGAACATTTATTAATATTAATGCGAAATAAGATATGCAGAGTGGTTACAAAATGGAGGTATTTAATTTGTTAAAGTTCAACATTTAGAAAGATTCAATTAAATTTGTAAATCAAGGAATATTGCAGTGTTACCCTAATCCTGAGATATGGAAGAAAAAGTGTCTACTCGAACAATAGGATCCTTACTATAAAAAATGAATTGGATTTTTGTCTAAAAATAGAACTGGATTGTGCGACGAGAACGGATTAGAGATGTCTTTACTAGTACAAAATTCCACTAAGAATAACTTCTTTCCAATGTTTCAAAATAAAGGAAAACACTGTGATAAACTGTAATTTTATTAGAACCATTTTTTAAAGAATATTCCTAAATAAATAAAACACTCGAGTCAGTTTGAAACAAAAAAATTAAACTGAAATAAAAATTAGGTAAACGGTGAACTGTGATTTTCGCTAAACGTATTTTTTATATGCAAAAAAAATAAATGCAAGCTGACCTTTCGTTTTTCATTGCTGAGCGGTAAATAAAAACTCGTAAAAGTATACTCAAGGAACAACAAATACATGGCCCATTTTGTTTTTAATTACCGTTTATGGCAAGATAATTGAATTTATCGTGTGATCTTTGCAATGTAAAGTTAAAACATATACATATACTATAGTACTGTTGATGGACTTTTTATGACATAAAAAATTGCTACACTGGTATATACAATGAAAATAAAAAGAAACGGGAATAGAACAAGATAAAATAAAGCCATCTACTTACACGTAACTCAATTGTACTTTAGCAGTATTCAATTTGGAAACAATTTAACACAACGAATTTGGTTCAGAAAATAATTACTTAAAGTTCTTTACGCGTGAACTTGAAATAATTTTCATTATTTCGAACTTTCGGACACAGAAATGAAAGCGGTTTTTTCGATAAACCGATTCTACCTCTCGTGAAAGCTGATGAACAATCACGTTGGAAACAAAATACTAATTGGTCGTGAAATTGTAGCTTCGTTGTAAAATAATGCGTTTGATAAGAAATCATGGTACTATAAAGAAAATCTAATACCACGATTTATTAAATTCCATTACTTCCACATTAATTATCCGATTGTTTTTAACAACCCTAAGGGAATCTCATTAATTAAATGTCAAATTAATGTTGACGCCTTCTTTAAAATATAAAGCGATTTATCATAAAAGTGATTTATCATACGATGATAAAAATTTATTTTACAATAATAAATTTTATTGTAAAATGCTTTTGCTTTTCGACATAATTAACTGTATATATGTATCAATACAATTTTAAACTATTATCTGAATTCTAAGTTGTATTTACTTTATGCACTTTTGATACTGATTTGACGATTTGAATTAGCATACGAGTAATGTTAATTGTGGCAGTAAATTTATAGAATAAATTACTCCATACATAATTATACTACTTGTTACTGCCATATGTTTGTTTCTAACAATTGTATATCAAATGCAGAATCATAATGATAATATTTTATCAAAATACAGTTGATATATTTTGAGAAGATTGGTTTTCGAATAGGAATGTTTTAAAACAGAATCCATAAAACTGCTGTTTATAGTCACATTAAATACAGCAGTATGTATAATAGAAATCAATAATATATGTAACTTACATTAGAATATGTTAATGTTTCGATCGGGAACTAAAGCAGAAGATTCGAGCTCGTGCATGACGGTATAATGCTGGTTATGTTAAATTGAAATTACAATAACATACATTATAATAATTATAATGTAATCATTTTAAAGTACAAATCAATATTTTCAACAGATAAAACAATTAATAGCCAAATTAATTTGAGAAGGTCACATCTATAATATCACAAAGACTTCGTTTCGTACAGAAAAATAATTGTACAGATACTCCAAGAGTGGATTATGTAGTTGAATAGAACGTTTTAAAAACAAATCAACAAGATCGATATTTTTATCTAAAATTCTTCAGAACAATCGTTATAAACTGTACAGTATATTTTATAATCGTAAAGATATTAGTAAAGTATTTTTACCACATCTTCCTTCAATCCTTATACTAACATTTAACATTTTCTCTGATTTAATCTTCACCCACCCTACATCATCACGATAATGCAGCCTCAGCCGACATAAAATTCCGTTCCCCTATCTTCACATAAAATCCCAATATCCACCCACCCTATCCCCAACCTCCTCGTAAACCTCTCCCAGCCTAAAATCTCCCAGAGCTGTCTAAAACCCCTGATTTTTGCAGACGGACTCGGAGACCATTCGGAATCTCGTGGTGAACGAATGGGAGAACGGTTTCGTCGAGGTGTCTGCTAAGGAAAACCTAAACATCACCCAGGTGTTTAAGGAACTGCTGATTCAGGCTAAGGTGAAGTACAATCTGAGCCCGGCGCTGCGACGGCGTCGTCAATCTCTGCCACCGCCGCTCGCCTTGCATCTCAATTCAAGGGCCAGCCATGCCGCCGTACCCTCGCCCGCGCAGCTCCAGCACCTCGAACAGATCCGCGAACGGTCCGACTCAAAGAGGAACTCCTGTATCCTCTCATAAAAGACCCCCCACGTCACTCCACCTATCGACACGCGGCTCGATAATGCCGCGCGCATCATTAATCTGTTCGGAAAATCTTCGAGAACCAAAGCAGCTATTCTGTATTGTGATGTAGATCCAGACACTCCGCGGTATATCCTTTTGCGTGTACTTTGTCAAGGGAAACAATCGACTCGCCATGACTAATGGACGTTTCGTACGGCTCCTGATTTTCGGCAACGATTTCGAAACGAACCACCGTCTTAACACAAGTCACTCGGAGTCAGTCAATTTCTCGAACTTGACGCAGGTCAACGGTCGACTTGACATTCTTCCAAGTCAACTTTGGGTCGCCGGAGGCAGAGTCGTTCAAATTAGGTTGACCTCACGCATGTCAACTATTATCCAACTATATATCGATTCGCTTGAGCATGGAATTCCCGGTGCGAGTGAATTTCGTTGAAGAATTTGCACCGGGTCTGCTAAGTGGGTCGGCACGCCGAGACCCCGGTTCGGCCGGAATCCGCGCGCACCCCCGCTAGACCAGACATCGGCTGACAGGCGCTAACACGGGTCGCGAGGCCGACGATTGCATTTAGCGCGGTGTTAGGGTCTATTGTATTATGGTTTGACAGATTTACGCACGTTGGTTTTGCAAATTATATTTATATATGCATCGAGCGTCGACGGCACGATTATCGCCGGATACAGTCGATCGACGAGTTTCAGAGTCTATGTAGGCGCGCGTGCAAGATGATTCATATTTTCGACAGGTGAATGGAAAAAGTGTCGATTTCGTTTGAGGCAATTAAATGCATCGTATTTTTGTAATCCGGAGTAAGAATTGTCGATGCAACTGTCGCCGTACGTCCAACACTGTACATATGAGATACCGATACACCAATTTCCGTTTGCCCCTTGGTTCGAGTGTCACGAAATTAAAAAGAAGTAAACATAGACGTCTTCGGTTCAGGTTCCTTTTTCTTCGACCGGGGTCGATTCCGACCGTATTGAGTTTGCACATTACGGTGCCCGTAGTGCCTCTATGATTTCCTAGAGTTCTCATTTCAAGACACCCTGAAACACGAACGCTAACACTGAACCTAACCAACGCTAATACGTGCATGCATGTGACAAAGATAAGTTAAACATTAAGGTTACTCTATAACTCCAATTATATTAGTGCATACTGCAACAACTTGTAATGATAAGTTCGTAATGATAGCGTTACAACTTTTGCTGAAATCTTCCATTTTGGGTTCCCAGGCTCCCGTCCGCAGGCGGAAGGCTCGTAAATTATCCAACCGTATCGTAATCTTCTGAAAAAAATCTCCACGTTCACTCGGCGTACGCCTCTGTCCGGCATGGCGAACTTTTCTCGCAAACAGGCGATCGTAAAGTTTTGTACCGAAACACACTGAATCGCAACTAGTGATGGGATTATAAGTAGCCACTTCGTTTCCAGAAGTACAACCAGTTTGCGATTGGATTGGGAAAACAAGTGATTTGTCCAAATCCCAGGATAATCATTCATTAACCAAAGTTGTGGGATATCAAGCAAGACACCAAATCGTGCAAGACGTGAAACAAAGTAGCAAATATTTTTAGCGGGAACGCTGGACATCCACTTCTGCAATGGAAGAACAATCGTTGCGCCCAAGCTCGGACATAGGCGCATGCTCCTAGATATATGTCGAATGAAAAGTAATGAACAATTTTAGGTAAACGTATTTCGAAGAGATTTATATAACGATTCGTGAGACAAGTGTTATGTATTGCCGCAGATCCCGAATTTCTCTCGTTTGCTAGCTGTGTTCATAACGTTTTGGGAATATACGTCTTGTGATTCAATAACCGTTAACGTTCATCGATTATCAGAAACAATAAAACGCATGAACGAAAGCCACCTTCTTAATCCGTCTTCAAGAAGGACAAAGTTCTACAAATCAAGTATACGTAGTTATAATTTTTACACAGAGTGCAGAGAAGTTACGTGGTATAAAGACAAGTATCATAGTTTTAGTTAAGGAATATAGTTGGCCATACAGACGAGTTACAATGCGGTGTCTGGAGACGTGGAGTTACCATTTAAAATGAGGAAAAACATAATTACGCATATTTGATCTTAGTTCACTCCGTTCCCAGCTTGTGAACCATCTTTTTATTGTAAAGGGTTGCTCAATCAGTCAGTGGACATCATATAATTTACGTGCAAAGTACCCCTCACTTGTGTTAGACATTGCGCTGAGAGAAATGCCGTTAGCAATTAAACCGCCGGTTGTTGTATTTTTAACTGAACGTTTTCTCTCAGCGCGATAGCAAGTAATATTTTGTATAATTTGTACGAACACATGTTACGATGTGACACGACAAATTAATCACGACGACTAATGGGACTGCATATTTTCGAAATTAAAAACATCTTGGATGGACATTAATAAGCTCGACCATGTTCCGCGAAAACAAACTGTTCTACAACTTCAACTGGAGAAAAATGACAAACTCTGAACATTGTGTATGTGAATTTCGAACCTCAAAGTGTCTTCGTAATCCGTGCAATAATTAATGGTCATGTTGTAATGTATTATTAAGTGTGTATAGGTATAATATACAGGAACGCACAATATTGTATCAAAAATACAATATTTTGCGACAACAAAGACAAACTGTATATACTAACAAAAGTTATTGTATTACAAATTGTAAAATTTCTTTCTCCTGATGCCTGCTTTTCAAAAGCGACAAAACATTTTCGATTGGGTTCATCTAAATATCGTGCGAGATGCACATAGCACAAATATTTTTCAAAACTCGAATGACACGAGGAAAAAAGGCTACGTATTTTTATTATTCGTAGAAAAGATACTGCAATGAAGAAAACTGTACTTACTTTTTGACATGAGATACGAGGAAACATGTGTTGTATTTAATTAGCGATTTTATGTGGAAACAATTGCTATATATTTATGTACATGAAGATACTAAATCTATATATTCGATAATAAATTTATTAAGAGTCAACAAAAATCTGTCGATATATACATGTATTTTTTTAATATTCCATTTCTCGTACATTTCAAAACGTCCTAATAGCAAAATAGGCTTGTGATGTTGTCGTAGCGTTTAGGTTTACTGAACTGCAACTTACACTTTTTCGGTTAATTTTTACATTAATGAAAGAAGGTGACCTGGATGTAATGCTTTTATGGACTAACATGATATTCACATTAATTACGGCATTTACATCCATTTAAAATGTGATTTGATATGTAACAACATTTACATTATTTAATATTGAATAAAGCAGTACTGTTTTATTCTTTTGTTTAAGTAAATAATTTCATGTGCAATTAAGTCATTTTATCCTATTTTTGGCTTATAAATGACAACATTTGGAAAAATATTTTCGTACAAAATGAATGATACATTACGAATAATCTCACCAATATTCAAGCAACGAGATTATTATTTTTGTAACACAAAAAGTATACCTGCTTGATTTCGAACTCTTTCTCCACACTTGCTAAAAGTACCTATATCGTAACAATTATTGAAATTCTTGAGAAACTAGATTACTTATACACTGAGAAGATTCACAATGCTTACACCGAGTACTGTTTATTACAATATTAAACATTTAATATTTGTATATCAACGATAAGTACTACTCGATGTAATGCATCTCCAGTGTATACTGAAATAATTGAACGCTAATGCAAAAAGCAACGAAAACACCAAAAACGTGTGAATGTACCACGTTTACGTAAACACCACATTGTTTCTCAGTGACATTTCAATAGTTACATTAACTTTGATTGGATAACAAGTTTTACATCGTTTGAATAACAGTACGTTTCAATTGATTAATGCTAGTCAATCGCAATACGTTTTGAAAATTACCTTTAAACTGTAGTGCGACCTACTTTATTAGAAATAAGCTATTTTTTAGAAAACATCGATTATTATGAACCTTTAAAACGATGTACCCACGCGCAGTCATAAAATACAACAAATTATATTTCAACCTCATTACTTTAATATTTATGGGACATCGATAAATTCGTTTTTATTGCAAATGAAAACGAAACTAATTTCAACTTTTTCAGTTCAAGTAATTACTTTACATTTTTTAATTAACATCTAGTCGACCGATTGAACGATGCGAATAGTGCTAAAAATTACTACAAACGATTTAGGAATGATACCACTACCAAGTTCCAGTTCAGATATGAAGAATTAAAGATACAATTGTGTTACTTGTGAATCATAATTGATAAGCAATTTTAACGACATTTGAATAGTTGGAGTCCAATTCGAGATTTTTATTATCCGTAACACGTTCCACATTGTTGCGCGTAACACTTTGCTATTAGGATTATAAATGTAACTATAAGCTTTATTCTACATAACAAATTGATGCAAGTGTGCAATAATAATGTAGATAGACAAATGACTAATTGACACTGAATTATTGTAATAACGAAATAAAATACTTTCAACATAGTGTTATTATACATCATTACTAACATTTTGTTATAATAAACCCCTTTAATCTCAGTAGAGCGTAGCAATTATTTCGGCTTACATACAAATTTTGCCTTAAGTTCAGTAAACTAAATTATTGAGTGGATTTCTTTTCAAAACACAACGCCAGCGACTGCATAAAATTCATTTATTAATCCTCAAATGGTAAAGTATAGCACGATCTTGTAAATAACAAAAATTGTTTTTGTAATTTCAACACTTCACATTATGTCTTACAATTTTCATACTACAGATACCACGTTCGATTTTTGCGTTAGCGATAAAAAATATCTAATGTTACACTTCGTAGTAAACATGCGTAAAAGTCGTACATAATTTATGTTACCTGCAGCACGTGGTCAAACGTCAAACATTACGCGATGCCGTAACGGTTCGACATAAGCAAAAATATGAAACTTTGATCTTTAATCTCATTTGTACATTTCGTAGGCACACTTGGAAATAATCTACAGAAAGTTTCGAATCGGGATACTCCTGTTTGCGGCGGTCTGTGTGAAATGCTAAGATAAATATGCATTTTTCCATCGAACAATAGCACTTTGTGAAGGCACTTTCAATTACAATTTGACGTTCGCTATAAATATATCTGTATTTTATGTTTATAGATATTTATACTATAAAAACAATGCGTGCTGTGCTTTTTTTAATCAGAGATCCATTCAATTCAGATCACTCACACGGACGAAAATGAATAACGCGACGTAAAATAGACGATCAGATCTCGATTCATAATATCACCGTTGATTTACAAAAATACTATATTGCCCCGAACAAATGTTATTCACTTTGCCCGAACGCGTTGCGCGAAACTTTCGACGTTCAGAATCTTAAAAAAAGGACAGCACAGTTAAACTCTTATTTATCTTAACAACTAAACTCTACACAAAATATACAATCGCAGCTACGTGATAATCTTTTACACTCAATTCAGTAGTAAGTAGAACGAGAAGCGGCAAATTACATAAATTAACAAATGTACACGTAGAGATTCTAGTTTTGGAGATCACAAAAAGCAGCCGCGGCGTTTGCCCCTCGAATCGCTCCCGGTTTTCGCGGGTTCAACAGCCAATGCTGTGTATTTATCAAAAACGTCGTCGCCAAACAACTTGTTGTCTTCGCCAAATCGACGAAAACGCCGGAGCAGCTGGATTGTCGCGGGACCATCGTCGGATGCTTTTTTGTCGTTCGAAATCGATGCCGTTCTCACTTGACGTATCATTCTTAGTATTTACAGTGCATACAAAATTGATTAAATACCTATATTAGATGCTCGTGTCTACAATTTTGACAAAACGGTGATTCGACTCAGACAGTAAGAAAAGAATGATTAAAAGGTCGATCGCTAAGAAAAGTTCTTACATGAAGAAATTGGAGTTGTGAAAATCACTATCAATATAGCTGTACGTTTCTTGCCACTTCATTAATAGTACTTTCAACCTTACAAAAAGTATGTTACAAATGTCTCGTTAATTTTGGCGCGTTTACGTTGTCCGTATAGTCATCGCCTATGAAAATATATATCTTTCTCAGAAATACAAAAATAGTTTTTCTTCGATGTGCAGATAGGTCAGGTTGTGATACAAACGCTCTGGTCTTCGAGTTACGGACTGACTCGGGAAGAATTTGAATCCGGCAACTATGTGACTATGGGCGGATGACAAACTGTCAGTTATTTATACACATAGGTTTAAACCTAAATTTTCCTGTACTGTAATTGGCCGCAACGAAGAAACTTGTAATCTTCTTGTCGCGTCCAATCTACGATGACGCAGTGATTAGTGACTAATGCATGAAATGCATCTTCAAGATTTAAACTCGCAAAAGTAAAATTAATTATTTAATATATAATTCTCGGGCTGCCTAAGTCAGGGAATTATTGATTAATTAATCAATTCTTATGGGATGAAAAGAGTTCGTCGGCTTCGATCGATCGTTGGCAGTTTTAGTCTATTAAAAGTTCGAAATGAACCGAGCCCAGCTTGTCGTGGCGGCTGTGGATGATATTTCGGGCCCAGGCTTTACACTCGACGTTAATTAAAATTCCCCCTGGAAGAAAATGATGAGAATCAATTATTAATTAATAACATTCATAATGAGTAACACTCCTAAAGTGTAGCAGGAAAATATTAACTATGGTATAACTTTTGGATAATTCCAGAGCCAGAGAATTTGAAAACATTTTTTTAAATCTTATCGACTTAAATGGATTTAACTTTATGATACATGTTAAACATACGTTTTCTTATATTCAAATATTCAATTTTGCAATTTAATTGCAATACCGATGAAAATAATTAACTGTTACAAAAAAATTCAGTATTCATTTCATACAAAATAGTTTAATACAAAACGATTCAACTTGATAAGTATTCAAAATTCAGAATTGTTATTCCAAAATAAATTAATGAAATATGTGTACTACACTTTTATAAAGCTCAAACAAAATCCATTTTACTCGACATTTCTTAACGTTTTTTTGTAATAATATTCATTACGATCCAATTAAATATTAATAATTAAAACTACTACATGTTTTTACATTATCTGAACATTTTTTGGATTCAAGAAATAAGATATTTTGGGTTGCAAATAGGAACCAACCAACCAACAATTTTCTCAAACTGATAGGCTAATTCAGTCGATAAATGTGTTCCAAGAGGTACAAATAAGATAAAGACTCACTTCGCGGTCGTTCGAAATGGACGGCAACAAGTGGGCTGAGATACCCTTCTAGATTCTCGTACGGGAAAAAGTAACCCGGGAAACCTTGCTCGGGGAAGATATGTACGGGTCCAATATTTTCGACGTCCACTGGATTTTCACCGTCGCAGGTTACCCAAATCGTATTTAACTTGATCGGGTTTGTTTCTTTCAAATGCCGAATGTGTTGCTGCAAACTTTTCGGCATATTCGGTGGCAGTGATTCGGTATCGTTATAGAACTCTGGTCGCCAGCCATAAATCTAAAGGAAATCCAAACATTTTTATTTTCACCCATCTGTATCTTTTATTCATTCTCATATTGCACGTTTTTTAATAGTGATATCAATTCATGCTGTAAATTTTGACAAAATGTATAGCAGTCATAATAATTGTAATATATCATAAATAACAATAAAATTGCATTCTTACCTTATTCAGTTTAAGAAAGATACATGGCGCCGATTTGTGGTAATTGAATTTATTTTCCTTGATACAAGGTTGCCATGTTAAAACATCTACATTGCACACTCGCCCTGGCTCCGGTGGTTTGTCGTAATCACATTTGAAAATATTCGCGCCTCTTCCAGGCGTTAATCCAGGTGTCATGTATACTAATAAGACAGAATTATAATTCATTATGACTTTCTGATGTGCCGATAATTAAATTTTCTGTCGCGAAACACGATTAACTGTACAAATCGAATTACAAGCATCGACGTAAATTTAATTTATAACTTGATAATCAAATATTCAATTGAAAAAGTGTTTTGTACACGTGGCAATCAGTGGTCGTATTCAAGAATCGTGTTCAATACAAAAGATAAATTAATGTAGACAACTTTTAATGTTTAATTTTATTGTAAATAACATTTAATTTATTGCACTAATAAAACAACTTTGAATTCACGTAAATAATTACCTTTTAAGAACTGTTCCAGTGCCTCAACCCAAGGTCTGTACTCTTTTTCTCCTTTGTACCAAATCAATGTACTCTCCACATTTGCATCCGGAGGCATGGGCCTAAAGCCTAAGCCTGCAAACCAAAATGAATTAATACTTTATTTCAACCAAAAACGTATATGCATAAAAATTTATATAACAAATAAATTGATTAAAAATATCCTATCATTCTAGTCACATCCAGACTCCAGAACATTTTAATTCTGCATTGCAAACTGCACTGAAAAAACGATTTAGTTAAGACAGTTGTGACAACTAATTATTTAGTAGAATTGGATCAGTCGTAACTGAACTAAACAATTTAGTTCAGTTACCTAAAATTTCATTACGTGAACAAAAAATGTCGTTCATATAACTTAATATGGAGTTGGTTTATTTAAAAGTTTAGTTGTCTTTAAAATTTTTTCTGATAACTGAATAGATGTATTTGTCATAACCACCTCTTTTCTCATATATTTGTGCAACTGTTTATTCACGAAATTTTCGCTATTTTAAAATTTAACGGCCCGTAACTTTCATTATTAATTAATATCATAGGGGAGCACAGCGTATATTACAGGAGAGGGCATGTCAACTATTCTGGTCACCGAATGGGCAATAATTCATGACTCTGATAACTTTTCAAGGAAACAGGTTAAATAATTACATAACAACAACAATGTACATCTGTCAAATCGGAAAAGTTTCAAATCTTGTAACAATACTTCAAAAACAATATCAATGCACGACAATGCGTATTGTCCAAATTTTATTGACTGTGCTAGAGGTTGCATTGTCTATAAACAAGATCTGTCTCGTCGCTCGCCGATTCGAATAACAGTTTCCTTGTGATACTTATTGTTAGTTTTCATTGCTTGGGATATTGAATTATGCCGTTTGAAAACAGTACCATTTGAGAAAACAAACGTACGAAGGCAATGCAACATCTACAATTCTACCTCGATTTATTATTTGTTTATTGCGATCAAAGGCGAACCATTTATTAAATAACAAAAATTATTTTTCAGGGGAATTTCAAAGGAATATAAATTACTAAAATAATATTCAGTACACTTTTTCTTTTCCTTCCAACTTTAATCCGAATGTATAAGAGTCTAAAAGAAAAATAAAGTATAAGACGAGCAAAAGTCTTCAAAGCATGTAATTCAAATAGTTATACAAAAATAATTTATTAACTTATTAATAATTTATTTAAGTTATTAATAATTTAATAACTTATGACTTTGTTCAATTTTGTATTGTCTAATTTACGCAGAAAACTAGTTTCTCGAAAGCCTGGATATTCTGTAAACGTTAAACCTTCCTTCAAAGTAAACTACGTATCGCTAACCCATTAACGTGTTATTCGGACCAGACAAAATATCTCCAATTATTCGCCAGTCAATTATTTTCAAGGTTAACTACATTTGGATTAGACCAAATGAAGGAAGAAGACGTGCTATATAACCGGGGTATCATCCAACATTTTAGAATCAGAATGATACTACTGAAGAACTGCAAAACGACTTATCGAATCAATGACGCCGATGCCGTCACAAAATTAATGTAAAATTGCACAATTTATTATTTAGAAATATTAAATTTACAAAAATGTAAATGTGATCTTAAAATTGTAACAGAGTGTAAGAAGTAGGTATATCTTACCAGGATTTGTTCCTATAATTGATCGGTCCAGTTGCCATGTAGGCTTTCTTGGATCTAACGTTTGGAAGAAGGCCCAGAAACATATGGCTACTAGCGCGGCTAATACTCCATAGAATATTAAATAAAATAATCCTATTTTACCTGTAACAAAAATAAAATTTGTTATTTAAATCAGTTTATCATATATTATCTCTTAAATAAAAATAAATATGATAATATATTATCTTAAAACCGTTTATTCACGATAACAAGCATCATTTCATGATTTCCTATTCAATATATGGCTAACAAAAAAAATCTATTCAATATGAATAAAAATCGATTTTTATTTTAGATAGGAACTCCCATAATGATGCAACCGAATTTACCATTTCTTAGAGAGTATCTTTTTTATTGAAATCGTCAATTAAAAAAAAATACTGCAAAATTGGTTACTTAATATTTTCTCTTGTGTTATTTAACTGAACACAGTAAAAATAAAATTTTATTTATCAAAATTATTATTTTCGATAAAATTATATTTTTTATACCAAACAATAAATGTATCGAAATTGTAAATATACATTATGCATTTCATTAAATAATAAAGTGATATAATATAACATTTCGAGCTTGAAATAATATTTAACTCGAGCCTTATGTTTGATTTCTAAACTTTGTTAAATAACAGCTCATTCATCTTCATACTTATATTTATTTTGTTCATTGCAGAAGGAAGATTATCTTTTTGTTTGACATACATATAGATAAAATTGTATTATTTTTCTTCGCGGATTTCGGGAGACTAGCGAAATTGTTCTCTCTTAGGATTAAAATAACATTTTTCCCCTAAAATTCAGAAAGTAAAACAGGATGTAATAAAACGTTAAGTTTTGTCATCAGACAAACTTATATATCCGTAATAATCACAATATTTCACACCTACAAGAAGACATGCCATGCAACTAATTGGTCACCACCCAATTTCTAGCAGAATCTCAGACAATTTGATGAAATATTATGGCAAACACTGATTGCAGTTTTATCTCATTTGCTGTAAAACTGTAGTGGATGCAAAGAAGAAGTTACAGTATTAATGAATAAATATCGGGAAAATAAAGATGCAAGTTTATTTTTAAAACATTCGATAATTTTAATGTCTCGTTTTAAGGTAGTAAATATTATATTAATAAATAATATTCATAATTAATGTTTACATACAAAACAAAGTTTATCAAGAGCTGTGTCATATTTTGCTGGTGTTGAAAGATATCTTTCAATTAGTGTGAATTCGTCATTCACTTTTATTTTCTGTGCATATTCCTGACTGATACCTGCAATTTCTCATTTCACGCACCCTTGTCAACCCAAGGTATGTTCGTTTTTTTATTTAATATGACTGCAAACTTATGAAGACTTTGCATTTAAACTTTTTTTTGCTCGAGATATTTAAAAACGATTCTTTATTTACTCAATGCATTATCTATTACGTTTTTTCATAGATACAATTTTGTACTGAGTAGGGTAAATATACCAGCGAATGCCATTTACGATTGATCGCTGTACCAGGGACCGTATTTGCTTGTATTTAGATTGCATATATCTTGCAAATTGTATATTTAAATTCAAGTTTGATTCGTTAGAAATTAGAAATTCAATATTGAGAGCCTTATAGGTTTTGATGCTTTTAATTTAAATAAGTTAACCCTTTAACGGCGCAACGCCTCGAATTACCTTGTAATTTCGTGACGATTCATGGCTTTGAGCCGTTAAAGGGTTAAACAACTCTTAATATGCTAACTTATTAAATACTATCGCAGACAGTTTTCTTTCCATAAAGGGAATCCATAAAACTAATTTTTGACTAATTCAATGAAACGATGATATTTATAATTAATGTTTTTTCTTTCAAATTGAACATTCACTGGCGCTTATCCTACATTTACGCGTCAATTATTCAACCTTTTTGGAATTTAATCCGACATATCCACACGCTTATTCTTGTAGACGAATATTCATATGAAGGCATAAAACGACATCTATAATCGTGAAATGAAACTAATTAAGGTAGTATGGCAATAAAATGAAGTTGGGTTAATGTATCAATTAAATTAGTTAAAATGAAAGAAAAATGTCTGTTCTTAAAGGTAGCCGGTAGCAAATACCTCCTTACAGCACTAAATTTTGAATAAAATTGAATTAAAAATACATAAAAACATATGGA